>CM067221.1:121864809-122107671 GCA_034190945.1 Octodonta nipae
TTTGTCCTCGTCTTGGTTCTAAACCAGTCAAAAGGGTAATTAATTATTATTGTGTCAATTAGGGTGCACTGAGCATTTTTTTGTCCTGCAGAAAGAGTTTAAGTTTTTTGTCCATTCGTGTACATTTTTGCGTTATAATTTTTTATCGACTGACAAACGTAAGAGAGGACTCGTTTTGAAGTTGTTAGACCCTTTGTAAATTTTGGATTAAAGAAGAGATATTTATTAAATATCCAAAATGGGTGTTTAGCAATTGTTTGATTTCTTGATATGTTTATAAGTTATGCTGCTCTACATCGTAATTTGTTTCTGATATAAAGACTTAAAGAGAACTTTGACTACCAAAGGCCATATTAGTTAGTATAACTAACAGTCACATACATGAATGAAAGATGTTGCTGCTCGTGAAAATCACTCTGATTCCATATCTGTGTGCAATTCGTCTAAGTTTCTCCGACAAGCCGTTTGTATACCATAATTATAGAGCTGCTATCATGATTTCCCCTTCCTGTCTAGGTGATTTGTTCAGTTCTTCAAACGCCTTGTTAATGATGGTATGCGGATATCCATTCCCTAAAAGGTCTTCTCTAAGTTTCACTTGTTCTTCTTTGAGCACTTCTGGTGTGCTGCAGATATTTGTGCCTCTTTGGATATGTGTTTTGATGATGCTAGTTTTCGCTGCTGTATGTGTAGCCTTGCTGTAGACTGTTGTTTGGATTCCGGTCCTAGTCCTTTGACACTTTACGTCAAGGAATGGTAGGTACCCATTCTCTTCCCTCTCTAAGGTGAATCTAATGGATGGTTGGGATCGGTTTAGGTGCTGCCGGAATGATTGTATTTCTCTCTCTCCGTGTTGCCCAAATAAGGAAGGTCTTATCGACATTCCTCATCCATAGCTTAGGCTGCCTCTCTTACCTCTTCAGTGTATGTTCTTCGAACCAGTCCATGTAGATGTTGGCGATGGTTAGCGATAACGAGGAGCCCATAGGCAATCCATCTTTGTGCATGAAGAACCAGTCCTTCTCCATAAAGTAGCAGTTATGGAGGCAACATTGAAGTAAGTCCAAGAATGAACCTTTCGACAGCTCAGTCCTATCCAACAATATTTTGTCCTTAGTAAGTTTCTTTCTCACTATGTCAAAAGATTGGTCTAATGGTACGTTTGTGAAGAGGTTTTCAAAGTCGAAACTTACTAAGCGATGTTTTGGCCCCAAGTTCTATGGATCCGATGATTTAGACAAAATGCTTTGAATCCTTGACGTTCGATGATGTATATGCTCTCCAAAGACTTATACTGAACCCTATTTGTTGTCCAATAGTTAACTGATAAAACTACAATCGTAGTTTCCACAATCAGTTAACAATTATTGTAATGAATTTCCATTAAAGATCAAAGATATTTTACGAATAATAAGTAATCATACAAAAAGATGAATCATTTTGATTTCTTAGTTGCTGAAGACTGTTAGAAACACATACACATAACTTTACATCGGCCGAAAGGAAATTAAATCAGTTATGAGATAACGAGAAAAAAAAATGAGGCTGTTACATTTAAAAAAAAAACAAGTCATGTATGGCTAAACTTTTCAAAATTGGGGTGACGATATTTTGCTCATTAAAAATAGTTGTCATTCTGGATCTAGGGGTACGGAGGGTGGTCAATAGTTTCCCCAATTAAAAAACCCTATAGTTCTTGAGAGCTGTCATATTCATCTGTTTCTAGATAAAAATATCGAATAACCCCCAATGGTGGATTTTATGTAAGATGTACGATGAATAAAGTCTTAGCAGTAGTTAACAAATGTAACTTCATGAATCAACCTCGGAATTCCAGGAATTTTAGGTTGTATCGTTCACTACCCCTCACGCTCTCATGTTGGCAAATTTTTTAAAATATATATCAGTAACGCCACGATGTTCCGTCCACGAACTATTGGTCCACCTCGTATATATTATATATAAATGCTTGTAAAAAGTTTTAATTAGTCTATAAGTATTTTCTATAGATTACATTATAATGTAATACTTTGTAATATTTTACTGGAGAGATAAATAAAGACATAAATGTTGATATAATTCAGAGCTCAAAGCATCGATATGTTTTAATTTCTTATTAAAAGATCGTTTGCCGATATCATGATATATATCATGTTTATTGTCTTGCGTACAAAAGAATAACATCGGAGAGAGTATTCAATATCTCTGAAAGGTGAAGTAACCTGAAATATTTTCGTGACAGTCTATCCTAGGAGTTATGGGAGAACAGCAATTATACGGAACGGCTCCACATTCGGAACCCCGGTGTTTCCCCGAAAATCGTAGATGTCAGTCTTACATCTAGCGTCTACAAAATTACTGTTATATATCAAATACCTAAAAAGTGTTCGAGAGGTCATTCTATTGTGGGAAACGCACCTGATGAATATATATCATGTATATTGTCTTGCGTACAAAAGAATGACACCTCGAAGAGAGTATCGTGCATACTGTTTGTTTTATAAAATAGGTATGTTCCAACTTGTTGCATACACCGTACAAGAATCGTGGAGCGCATGGGCAATATTAAACAGGGGAAAAAATTTTCATTGAAATCGATATTTAACAGGTATAAAAATGAGCTTGGTTCGTTGGTTTAACAAGCAGGATATAAGTTTTTTTATAATAAATTATACTATGCTACATATGTATACTCACTGACAATGAAATTACAACACCCAGGAGAAGTTTACATTTAATAATTTTCTGGTTAAACATAGTTACTATAGAAAGGCTTAAAAGATTAAGATTTAGTAATGTTTGGTGAATGTTTTTCATGTAAACTGTTTTATCATTTAAAATTGTAGTTATTTTTCATTGTTTTTAATTTACCAAAAACAAACTGTTTGATGGGATCCAAAATCGATGATTAGTAATGCTAAAATGCCTAGAGGACGTGTACGCCGAATGTATTGACAGCTAAGCTAAGTGAATTTCAATGATGTTGAATTTTACGTTTACGGGATCCGGGTTTTTATTTTAAGAAATCGCTAACCACACCAACATAAATCTACTTTTATGAGATGTTGTCAAGCGTGCTTTGATAATACTCAAAATCGAAGAGTAGGCACGAGAAGTCCAAGGGACACAAATGAAGTTGAAGATCAACGTCAAAACCTAGGCCTTTCGAGAACAATTTTGGACAACTCGAAATTTAACCGATGAGTGGTTAGGAGAACAAGGACATCTTGTAAGTGACCGAACGGTTTGCCGCCGTATAAGGTCTTGTGGACCGCAGTATTATTGATCCCATCTTGTGCCACCTCTAATCGCTGATCGTCGACGGCAATGACTACAGTGGTGCAGAGAACGACAATATTGGACTGTGGAATGGCATCAAGTCGTCTTCTCTGAAGAATCTCGATTCTCCTCAAGGAATGTTTACAAAGGATTGCTTGATAGATATAGAATTTTTCCGAAAGCACACGTCACGGAAGTGGCTCATATGCCAACATCTGACTAAATGTTTCCTTTTTTTCCAAATTATGCCCATATAAACAATTAAATAATAAAATTTGCATTTAATACTTTCCATTATTTATTAAAAGTTTATTATTAATAATTTATTTTTCAGGTAATATATTCTTTTTTCCTGAACGAAATTTGAAATCATATTTTGATACATGCCCCATAGACACTCATGCTTATCGTTTGTTTTGCTTGTTCAGATTTAAGTCGTCATGCAAAACAGAAGACGGATGAACCCCATTGACATTCAGTTTTCTATTCAGTTTTTCTTCAGTCTTCTAAAATGAGACAAGTTTTTAAAGATCTAAAGTTCCTTCAATTTTTCAATTAAAATATCACAGTCAGAATTTTTTATATGTTTGCTTGTCTAATCTTTACTCTTTATTTTCCAGAAACGCTCATTATCATTAGGTATACAATTCTATAAATTCTGTAAGAAACTCTCTTGACATTAATCACAAGTCACTTATTTTATGTCTAAATAATTAAAATAATTACTAGAAACACTATAAAGTAACCCAGACACCCCGTCTTTTCATCAAGCAAGTTGGAAGAAGGACAGAAAATCAACCGGCCGCTGATTTGCCTCATGCCCAACAATTGACGGAACGTAACAACTAAAACGGACGTGTTGGTACCATACACGCTCCTACTTGCATGACGACTTAAATCTGAACAAGCAAACCGGATGATAAACATGAGCGTCTATGGGGGCCTTAGACCTGAAATATCATATTAACCTCCAATATCACTTGTATTTAATTTGTGATTCTGGTTACACAATTAATAATACCAAATAGTTCTTGACTGAATAAATACTCGATTGATATAACAGAAACAAAAAAAGGAAAAAAACATAAACTATCAAGGAATAAGAGGTTACTATATTGCTCGAAATTACATTAATCAATAAAGCCTATCTATCCTTGGATTCTGCTTGGGTGGAAAGACGTCAGCCTTAATTTGATGTTCAGCGACATCTACACCGAACAGTAAGCGTTATGGTATTGCACCTAAGAGTGTTAAGTTAACAATTGACAAAGTAATTAAAAGATATTTCAACCGTTATTGCCTGGCTGTATGGCATTACAATATTTCACCAGCAAGCTGGGAAAATAGGGTACCTTAACTCACCTATACCAAATTTTAAGTGTCAAGTTTGAAACTTTAAATGAAATATAAAGGTTACAGACATATAGATTTGAAGTATTAAATATAAACAAAACACTAGTATAAAATAAAACATTTAAAAAATATATATATAACCAACTTCAACCTATAACTAAAAAGCTGAAAATAATTATAACAAAATACAACTCTGCAAATAAATAATACATTCAATGTTGTTAGGTACCTACCCAGGAAGTAAAAAATGTAAACATTAAAAGGTGCTCATTCTGTACAAATTAATTACCTACCAATCTAATATATTTTTTAAAATCGGTGCCAAGCAAATCTAAAATCCTGCATTGCGTACTTATCTACTACAAACTTGATTGTTGCTTGGCACCGACTTCAATAATATACTTCATTGATAGGTAATTAATTTGTTGTAGTAGATCTCTGGTGGCAGTTCCTGTTTTATTTAATTGTTTACAATTTGAAAAAAAGTCTATTATAATGGAAAAGTACATTAATCGAACCCAATTATTTAAACAGAATGTGGTCTGTCACTGAGGCTTACTTCACAAATTGCCAAACTAGTTTGATCACATAAATCATCATTTTTCAAAAGTTAACAATTGACAAATTGATGAAAAGTAATCACATAATAATTATTAATCATAATTTGAAACATTTATAAATAAACAAATTAAAGTAAAATAGTGTGGAATTTTATATTATAATAAAATATACAAGATACAGTGCCTACTAAAAATGAAAGAAAGAGAGAGATAAAGAGAAAAGCAAGAAAATTATTAAATATCTTAGAGAATTTGAAAGTCAAATTCCTGATTATTAGTAAGCCACTATAATGGCAAACTCATTTTTTTATTAAACTAAAAGCTGTTTACAAGCTTTATATTGTAAAAACGTGTTACAATTTTAAGTGTCGCGTATGTACTAAATTAAAATAGAGTAATTGCTGGAGAAATAATGAGGAACCGCTGTTGAAATAGAAGATCAGCACACCTGCACATTATTTAGCCTGCTTTAATTATTCAAAACCCTGAAAAAAATCTTCAATGTTGCTTAGCCTCAAGGTCTAACTTAACAATCATATGAAATTCCCTTCGCTTTGTGTTAGGTCAAATCTTAATTAATCTTAAATTTAACTAGCAAATCAGTAAGTGACTAATAAATAATACGGTATTTATAAGAACACCACATGCAGTTTTTATGTAGAGTTGTGTAGAATTGCGTTCCTGGAGTAGAGGTAAGCTCCACCATATATTAATATAATTATAGATAAAATTATAGGTGTTGGCCTCGCATACTAATCGTTCCGTACCGCTTTTGAGATTTAATAAAATGTAGGTAAATCAAAGCATATATTTTTCTAATATTCTGAGCGTTTTATATTTATAGAAAATATACACTTTTATTTCTCACACCGACCTTTTTTGTTTTATCTGCTACATGATTCGCTTGATTTTTATAAAAATATTTATTTATCTTTCTGATTTGACCCCCAAAATTATTAAAATTAGGATCAGTGAAGCCCTATATATTCTTTTCTCTGAATTTTATGCTCAGTAATTTAGGAATTATTGTTTTGAAACACTAATAACATTAAGTAACGGGTGCACTTCAAGAAAGAACATTTTATTTTCTATTTAAGTTTATAAATTACTGTTAGAATTTTTGTTCTACTTCTCTTGTAAATTTTGAGTGAGGCCCTATACTAAATCAATCAATCAAAATATTCAATTTTTTAATTAATTAATGTGTGGACTTTTAAAATTTTTTAAATAATTTTGTAACTAAACATTTTAGAAATATGGATAAAATATAATTCTATTTCTCATTCTTCCATTTGATATATCGCATGATGCGTTTGATTTTTTTTTTTTTTGATAAAAATACCAATTTGAAACTTTTTGCATATGACGAAGGGCATGTTAACTTTTAAAATACTTCTACACTAGATGATTTTTATTGATTAATTAGTTAATACTGCTATAATATAGTGTTTATATCATTTGGCCTGAATAAAACATAAAGGTTATATAGGTCACCAATTTACTCCTTTTTTCTCATGAAAATTCATTTGAATATTATTTTTTGCTGTGAACACATTTCATTAGCTTAGTTTAACACAACACAGTTTTTCACTAAGAAAGTACTGTTAACTAGTTGATGATCAATGTAGGTATTCCACCTAATATATACAGGGCTTTCATTTCAAAACCAGCCACACAAGCTCAATAGCTTTTAAAATTTATGTAAAAGGAAAATACAAAAAACACGTTAATTTATATTTACGGAAGGACACATTTTACATGTTTCGGCCACCCTGCAGTTTAAACCCCTAAGCGGGTGTGAATATCACTTCTAAAAGTTTAAATGCAAAGGAGTATCACGTGATACCTCTTTTTAAAGGTCTCATTTTTGCCAATCTTTTGACATTTTTTACAGAGTAATGCCATTTTAAACTTTCAAATTAAAATAATTATTATTTATGTTGTAATTACATTATTACTATTCTACGTCTAAGTTCAGGAATATTGCGAGGTTGAGTTGTATACATCACAGTTTTTAGACGTCCCCATAAAAAATGTCAAGGGGCGTTAGGTCGGGTGATCTTGCTGGTCATTCCATAGCGCCCCTTCTTCCAATCCATATATCTGGAAATGTCTCAGTAAGATAATTTCGTACAGGAAAAGCATAATGTGGTTGTGCTCTTCCCTATTCCATCTTAATCTATTTGGTTTTCTAAAGATTCTGTTATAAGGGGATGGTAAATCCCCTTATAACCGACAACTTCTAAAACAATTCCCCAGTTAAAATTTTTTTCCGAGGATGTTGTTTGTGCTCTTTCCCAAAAAACTTGTCGATTAGTATTGTCCCAGTATCTACAATTATGTTTATTGATAAATCCATTAAAAAAAATCGTTCTTCGTCAGATAAACAAATATTTTTAAAATTAAGGTTTTCATTTGCCCTTTGAGTCATTAATTCGCATAATTCTAACCTTCTGCCATAATCATCCCCAGCAAGCTGTTGTAAAAGCTAAGGCGTAACGTTTTATGCACAGAGCCGACGGAAATATTTGTTAACCTGGAGACTTTTGGTATTGATGTTTGAGGATCCATGGCAAAATGAAATAAAATCCCAACCTGATCAGCTTCAGTTAAGAGTCTACGATTTTATTGCACACACTTGTATTTTAATTTTGGCGACATCAGGTGCTGGTTCGTTCACTTTTGGATTCAACGTATTCACTGCCGGTAAAAATTAGGCCTTTAGACATATAAATTTCCTGAAAAAAGCAACATTTTTCATTTTAAAGCAAGGGGATGTAGATTTTTTTATCCCTAATTCGCTCAAATTCTTAAATTGCAAAATACTCATGGTGATTTCATTTTCAAAACGGAAAACTAAATGCTATATTTTTCTAAGTTGTACATAGTAAATAACACCATTGACATAATAATTTTGAGCCTTATATGATACAATCCAGATATTTGGTTTTTATGTGTGTCGTTGATGTCGCGGAAAGAAAAATTTCATGCCTTTAGTCTAATAGGAAGGGAAACTTTTGTAAAATTCAAAATAAAATGCTAGGAAATTCCGTAAAACCGATATACTATCTCGAATAGACCAAATTCTAATAAAAGTTGAACATTAGGTCTAAATATTTTTATATTACTAATGCGGGATATGTAGTATCTTAGCGCACGCGGTTGAAGAAGAGCTGTGTGTCCATTTTAAAATTACGCAGTTATTTGATTGTAACAAGGTTACTTGGCGCACCCAAATTATACTTAGTAACAAGTAAAAATATTTAATATTGAGCTGTTATATTTTATTTCGTAATTGTTTCAGATAATTTTTTTGCCCACATTTATCGCCGCATTTATAATAAATAATTTGGTCAAGTGTGAGTTGGACTTGCATACTAAGGGTTCTGTACCTCCTTCAAGATTCTAATATTCCAGTTTCAGACAAGCAGGGAATGAGTGCATTTTCTTATATTTAGCCTAATATCTTTCAAAGGAAGCGTTTTAAAATTATAAAAAATATACTTTTTTTCCACACATACACTTTTTATTTTATCTGCTACATGATTCGCTTGGTTTTTATAAAAATTTTTATTTAATTTTCTAATTTTGCCCCCAAACTTAACATTATTTTATAAATAAACTTTCAGGGAAGCTTATTATAATCTACTGTCTGAATTTTAAGCTCTGTATATGGGAAGATAAAGGAGACAATAGGTTAACTTCTAAATAATAAATTATTAAATCTTTTAATACAATTATTTAAAAATACAAATAAAATATATTTTTCAAAATTTTAGATAGTGTCATTTTTAAAGTGGGAATTAAGTGGATGTTTAATATATATGTTAATATCTTTTAAACACATGATTTAAAAATTTGATATACTTGTAAGGCACATAATGAGCCTTTTATTTGATATATTACATGGTGCGTTTGAACATTTTATTTTTATTTTCCATTTAATTCTATAATTTGTCCCCAAATTTAATATTGTTTTTTTTCTACTAATTTTTCTTATAAATTTCAGGCCAATGATTATTTTCAAAATTTTAGGTAGTATGGTTTCGGAAATAAAGCGGGAAATGAAAATTTTTTATATCTTTTTGTTAATATTAACAAATAATTTAAAAAATACGATAAAAATATATGTGTATTTCTCATAATGAGCCCTTTCATTTGATGTAATAGCATGATGCCTTAAAAAGTTTTTTCTTTTATTTTTTTAATTCTATAATTTGGCCTCCAAACTAATATTAGGGATTTCTTCGTATTTTACCTGTAAACAAAAAAAAATAGGTCTTATAGTTTGGGGAATAAAGCGGGAATGGTTATTTCTTTATATATTTTTGTTATTATATTTTAAAAAATAATCATTTTAAAAATATGAAAAATATTTTTATTCGTCATAATGATTTGGTATATTACATAATGGGTTATAATAAGGTTAGAAATAAGTTTAGTTTTTTGTTTTCCATTTAATGCTGTAATGTGTCCCCTAAAATTAATATTAAGTGTTTCTCCATATTTTTTCAGTAAATTTCTGGTGAAATCCTATATCCCTAATTTTTTTCAATTTTTTACGTCTTATAGTTTCGGAGATAAAGAGGGGAATAGATAAATTGTTTTATATAAAAAAATGAAAAAATATATTTTTTCCCCATAATGAGCCCTTTTATTTAATATATTACATGATTGTGTAATTTGCCCTCCAAAATTAATAGTAGAGGTTTCTTCTAATTTTTCCGATAGAATTCCGGGGAGGCTACATATCTAATTTTTGTTCAAAATTTTCCTTCTCATAGTTTTGTAGATAAGGAAACGGTGAATTTTTTTAGTTTTTCTCCCCACAAGTACCCCTATAAGAAAAATTTCTTCATTTACGATATGTACTCCTGATCAGGTCGCCAAACTATACACTGATACTAAATTTCAACCTTTTTCGTCCAGCAGTTTAGGAGAAAATTGCTGTGATGTAAAGAGGGAGAAATGCGGAGTGATATAAGGGTATCCGTATATTGTATATACGGAACCCTAAAAATAGCATGTATCGCACTATTTGTTGCACAATATACTATAACCGACTTTCATTTAAACTGCATTATATTAATGAATATTATGAAAAGGTACCATACAATTTTAAATTACCTGAGATTTATGGTTTTCCAGAAAATGAGAAAGAACAGTAATAAAGGGACTACACTTCAGTGAATTTCAAGAAATATTCACTGTTTTCTCTAAACCGGTTGAATCAATTTGTATAATTTAAATCGTGTAATACAAAATCTTCCAGCTGGATTACGCATATTTTTCTATAACGTAAAACATACCTGAAAATAAATATTCATCATAAATATCTAGATACTAACTTTTCGACATTTTTCAATCCATTGAACGCGAGACAGTATATTGTTTCTAGTCGAAAACCTTCATCAGTTGCGCTCCCCTCAACTGATTGAATTCTCGAATAACTATTTATGTATTTCTTCCTGGATGTCGAAATTCATATATCATTTATTTAGAGGGTGTTTGTAACGGTATTCATTTTAAGGGGCATACAGTCGAGTGAAATGACTAAAAATATTCCATTAGTGTAACGAAAAGAAAAAATGTCATGTCAGCGATATTTTCTATACGGTATAGGATTCTAGGTGTGTATCTTTGCATGTGCGTTCATCGAAGTTCAAGCAGCAAGCAATGTGCACAGTTGAAATATTGGACGAAATAAATTTACAGTTATTTAGATGGGTTCAAAAACTCTTAAAAATAAATCTGATTTTGGGTGGTACATAAGCAGTTGCATATATAGGATGTTGAAGTATAAGGTGGAATAGAAATAAACTTATACAGGGGGGTTCAAAATTGTTGTATTTAGTGGCCATAAATAGTTACCTATACAAGATGATTAAAATAAGAATGGAGTAGAACTAAAGTTATACAGAGTGGACCAAAAAACGTAAAAAAATGTTAAATAAGCATTTACGGTAAGGTTCTTTGAATTATAGATCGGCCTATAATTACCGTTATACAGAAGGGTTAATGTAGAACTATAGTTCTACCGGGTGGTTGAATCAATATTATATAGTCTGAAACATAAGTCGTTCCTTATACCAGGTGGTTGAAATCAGGGTAGAGTACAATTATAATTATTCAGAGTGTATTAAACATTTGTTATATAAGCATAAACAGAATATTTGAATTATAGGGCGGGATATAATTATATTTATAGAGATGGTTTCAAAAAAAGTAAAAGGCATTTGTATGTACCGTATGGTTGAAATAAAGGGTAGGGTAAAATTATTGTTGAACAATGTGGTTCAAAAATGAGACAAATTTTGTTATATAGGGTAAACTATGAGCAGTTGCATATATAGGATACTTGATTTATGGAGCGAAGTAACATTATAGGTATACAGGGTGATTCAAATAATATAAAAGTAGAAACAGTCAATACGGTGGAGAGGATTTATACTTATACAGAGTGATTTTAAAAATATCAGGGCGGTTGCAACATCGAGCGGGGTTGAATTATAGTTGTACAGGGTCGTTCAGAAACTGATAGACAAATAAGTTACATTGGGTACCCAATACAGACCAGCATATACAGGGTGATTCCAATATAGGTTTAATTAGAATTAAATTTATAGAAAGTGGTCCAAATAATAATAAAAATAGAAAAATGTTAAAAATATTTGGAAAATATAGAAAGATAATACAAATTGCATAGAGAGAAAGAGAGAGAGATTTCGATTCGTATGAAAGGGAATTCCCATATTTACATTTTAATTTCTACTTATTTTTCCATTATAGGTTTTAAATGACTAAGGTTTAATTAAAATGATTAAAAAAATATGCATTACTCTAACCAGAATGAGTTAATAATATCTGTTTGCAATACTGACTTTTATAATTCCGGTGTTGTCGTAATGTAATTTAACTTGAGTATTTTAATGCAATTGATACATTGTTAAAATATAATTTTTATATAATGTATTGTATACAGAGCGTTATAGATTAAAGTTGCATTTTTTAATGAAAATGTTTTGTGTTTGATTATACAATTTGAAAGTATATTTAATCATAACAAAAATGTCATCAGAAGACTGAACTGCAAAAAACCCATTTATTGACTATTTATTATCAAGAAAAAATGTTTATTAAGTCATTTATTGTCGCAAAACAAAATTGTGATTTATTACTGTCAGAATGACGCTTTCACGTTGTGTACCTAAAAACTATTTGTTTCTAAAAGTTCACTCCGCTATTGTATAATTGCCAACGACACCGGGGTCTGACCTAATAATTTCGTAAATTGTGGTGTTATTTCCCAAAAAGTATTTAAACATTGATTTACTAGAGTGTCTACCTCTTTTCGGTATTATTTTTGTTAAAAATTTATTCAGTTCCTGTTTAAAGAGAAACTCCAGTCACTTTTGCTTTTTTGAGCCTCGTATGTAAAACTATTTGTATTTCTCAACAATTCTTGGTGTATCCACCTTAGTTCTGCTAATTATAGAATTTCGATGTTGTATTCGTCCATTTGTTTCCAAGTTTATTATTTTGGTATCTTTATTCATTATATTGACATTACATGTATACATATTAATAATGTCGGTACTTTGTTCTTCCAAGTATTATCTTCATTTTCACTCGAATGTTCCTGTCTGTAGCCGACCGGATAGACTAAGGTCATGTGTGATCAGGAATACCTCAAAGGTGGAATGTGATGAATATAGTATACAAAATTGCTATAAACGATTGAGTCAGTGCACCAGCTGGTTCGCCCGCAGAAGCAAACCGTTGCTGAGTTTACTTTTGTTTTACAATGTACCCACGTTGAGAAAGTCCGCCATGATCACGCTTTTCTAACAGTATCGATACAGCTAGTATACTCGCTTATGGTATCGAGACTCCCTCTTAGTCTCATTATATGAATTTGGCATTAGTTTTGCACAAGTAATGTTTTTTGGATATGCGTGCAATAAGGAATATGGTGTCATTGAGCTGATATAATCAGCTAAAGCAATGCAACTTAATCGAGTACTCTGTTCAGCTTGATCGTAAGAATATTCAGTCAGTCTACAATTTATACATTGCATTTTAGTAGAAATGTAATAAATGGTATTAAATTATAACTCTCATCCTTCAAAGTTTAAATAGAGTTCTTCAAAAAATAGATTACTGAATGGCTGGTGATTGTTTTGTATTTCACTGTTATTGCTTTTTAAATAACATGTTTAACAACAAAATTAAAAAGTAATCAGCAACAAATTAAAAAAGGAATGGCTCAGTTGGTGTAATTGAGTATTTTGCCGTAGATCTAATTGTTTCAAACGTTTATAAAACTGGGCCCAAAGATCGTTATATAGGAATTAATTTTTGTGTACTTAAGAGTGCAATAATTATAACTGTATTTTGATTGTTTGTTTTATTTCTAGATGAACGTAGATTTTGCTTGATGAAATCTTGTTACTGATAATTATCAACATTTCGGATCAATTTAAGCGATTTTTTTTGCAAATTGAGGACTAAATATTTATTGCATAATTGGGTTGTAGATATTGTGTAAATAAGTATAATAAGTGTCTTTAAGTGCGTCGTGCCATAAAGTTCTGGAAAATTATTTATATACAAATAAATTTTGAAAAATATACTTTTTTCAGTTTTTACTCTTTCACTTTTTTGCTGTTCATTACAGAGAAAATGTTTCACAACAAAAGTTTATTATTAATGTATATTATATGTAATAAATAAAAAAATTAGCATCGTGGATTTCAATCAGTTGAGGGAAGTGCAAGCAATCGACCCGAAACAACTCTTCGATTTAATGGATTGTAAATTCTCTTGGAAACATTATATTTATCAAAAGTAGATCAGAATTAAATGTTCTAAGAGGATAATCTCATCAAGTTTCAAAAATTGTCAGAAAATGTGAAACCTAAGTGTTAATTTGATGATGAAAAAGGAATTTTTGAATGGTTGACGAGGTAAAGATATATTTTGTTTGATCATATGATCACAAAGATTTCTGAAAATGATATGCCGTAAATAATCAAAAATCAAAGTATAATGTCTTCTTATAGAAAAACTGTCTCTCTCTCTCTCTTATATAATACTAGCAGACCCGACAGACGTTGTTGTAACTGAAACTAAAACACACTCTTGAATATTTGACACAGCGACTACAGCGCAGTCTGCCGGATTCTATGTAAGTTGTGCTAACATCAACAACAATTTTTAAATAAATAATTTAACTAAAAAAACAATATCTAGTTGACCGTATTGTGAAACTAAACCATCCTCAAACCCCCTGGAATACACACAAAAAATTTCATCAAAATTGGTCTAGCCGTTTAGGAGGAGTTCAATGACTAACACATGTACAGAAGATTTATATATATAAAGATTTAAGAGATATTTTAATGCTTATTCTAACGTGACGTTCGAATAGTTAACTTCAAACTTCATACTACCATATCATTCACAACACTCCCAATACCTATTTAAAGAAAAATACTAAGGGATTCATTGACAGATACCATCTTCCAAATGCAGTCAAAAAGATCGTCAACCTACGAGAACAATCTTCTAAAATTCCACAAATATATAGACTGTCCAAAATTCATGAGAGGACATTCGTCTTAGACCCATGGTTAGTTCGGTACATTCGCCAAACCTAGAATTAGCTATGTATCTCGCCAAAACTCTTCAACCCATCATCGAGCAAGCAACTTCATAACATTAAAAACTCCTCTTCCTTCTTAGATGTATCAGGCTCTTATAGAATTTCAGAAAATGATATTCTGGTTAGCTTCGATGTCGTATCTCTCTACATTATAGTTTCTAGTCAAGATACACAAAATATTCTAAATGCCAAACAAAACATTTCTTCTGGCATTATCAATCTGGTGCAACATTGAGCTTCCAGTACTATTTTTCATTTGAGAATTCTTTATACAAACAAGTTCGTGGAGCCCCAATGGGCTCACCCCAGTCTTTGCTAATATTTTCATGGAACAAAACGAAATCCAAGACGTAATTTTGGCCACCTTAAAACCTTTCTGTTTGCTTAGATACGTTGAATACACTTTTGACATATGGCCTTACCACAGAAGTTCCCTAGACTACTTTCTGCAACATCTTAATAGTATACATCCCGATATCCAGTTCACTACGGTAATAGTGTTCAGTTATTCTCGATCGTTTCTTGATGTCTTCATAACCAAAACTAATAACGGTAGATTCTTACATATCGTCTACAAGAAACTAATTCACACAAATAGATACCACAATGCCCATTCACCATCATCCTGTCCAATTGGATTCTGTCATAAAAACTTTAGTTCTTAGATCTCTTCCACTCAAAGATATTGATAAACTAAACTAAATACCCTTCAACAAATTTTTAAAAGTAACGGTCATAACGCGTACAATTCGAAAATCTCTACAACTGATGACTAGCACAACTCGCTCTGAAACAGATAAACAACGTAAACCACCTTGGCACTCATTCAAGGAATTACCGACAACATTGCTCGGATTCTAAATGAAAAATGAAATTCAAATAATTTTTAACACCAACCTCAGAATAGCCGACCTAACCAGGATCCCAAAAACAACATGGTACATAATGAGGATCGCGGAGTTTATGAAACACCTTATCGCGATTGTCGACAAAACTACATCTGTGGTAACAATAGATGCATCAATGATCGTATATATGAACACTCCCTATCAGTACGCAACAAAGATCAAACTCCAGTCCTCGCATATCGTCATATACAAAGAGAATAGTGAGTTAATTTTAAGGAAAGTAGGACCGCTATATCCCCCAATTTACTAACGGTCTCTACGAGTAGTGAAGCTATGGAAATAGAGAAATTACCCCTCTGCCTTAATCGACGAGACGATAGCATGCCATCACGGGACATCACCAGTCAATCGAGAGACAACTATAAAAACAAGAAACGATTCGAATTCACACTCAGTTCAGCGATCTAGTTAGAATTGGCGTATAGCAAACTGAGACCCCGGGTTCGATATAGGCTCTGAAATTCATTTACTAGTATTGAAGCGAAGCTTGGAGAGTAGGCAAATTCATTTCCAGTTTATTCTTTTTTTGTCTCTTGATAATTACTCCAAAGTAGGAGCCTAGAAGTCGAGAATTTCACAAATTAAGACGCATTTCTCACCCGGAGCCTAGCCCAGTTCATAATTACAATCGCGGAATCCTCTCAACACATTTCTACAAAAAAACAGGTGTAGTTCACATTTTGCCTAAAATTTTGTTAGTTTGTAAGAGACTATAAGTAAGTAAACACTATTAGTTACCATAATAATAAAATATCACACTGTTCGTATTACTCAACCAACAATACACATTAACAAATAAACCTAAGTAAGTTAAAATATTGATAAATCGACAAATTATCCATGTATAGAGTGACATTTGTAAGTTTAAATTAGTCATAGCAACATGAGTTACAGGGATGGGCCTTGAATTTACGAACAATTGTGTTTAACTGTTTATTTTGCATTAACGGATCGACTAGTACGAGGGTGAATCAAATATGAACCGGACTTTTGTTTTAAAAATTTTATTGGTACGATCAATACAAATTTTAATACATATTATTTTTCTACATAGTCTCCTCTCTTATGTATACATTTTTCCCACCGAATGGGAAGTTTTAAATCTTTTCAATTGAATCCTTAGCGGTTTACAGGTAAATAAATATATAAGAATAATATATAAATTGTAATAAGATAAAATGAATTGTAAAAGCGACAGAAACAATAATTCAAATTGAAAATACCACTGATAAAACTAACTTAATAAATTTCAATGCCAAAGAAAATTTTAAAAAATAATTACATGATAATACCAAGTCCAATATTGCATTATAAACGTAATGATCCTGAATACAGCAACATGACGGTTATTGTTTTCTGAAGGATATTTGTGGCATATTTTTCAACCTTAAGCACTTTTCGGGCAATAACAACACAAAAGGTGCTTAAACCACAGTTATTATTGATTGCACAGAATTTAGCACTGAAATTCATACGAGTGTATCTCAACCAAGTTTTAACATATTCTCAATATAAAAAAATACCGCCAAAGTTCTTGTTGGTATTACTCCTAGAGGTTTTATTTGTTTGAAATCTGAAGTAGCTGGAGGAAGCAAATTATATTTCAAAGACCTAACAATAGAATCAGGATTGCTGGATTTATTAGACAAAAGGGACATTCTCTCTTCGAGGTGTCATTCCTTTGACACAATATATTTGCGCAATATAGTTGCGCTTTCCACAATTGAATGTGACATTCTGTCCTAGGAGTTAAGGGAGAACAGCAATTACACGGAACGGCTCCAGATTCGGAACCTCTGTGCTAATTTTCTCCAAAATCCTAGATGGCGGTCTTACATCTCGCGTCTTCAAATTTAACGAAATGTATCAAATACATTAAGAAGTGTTCGAGAGGACATTCAGTTGTGTGAAGCGCAACTGATGAAGATTCCCTGACCAGAAACAATACGTATTATATAAAATATATATATAATATATTATATATAATATATAATATATATATATATATATATAATAATATATAATATATAATATATAATATATAATATATAATATATATATTAATATAAATATAATATATATTGTCTTGCGTACAAAGGAATGACACCTCGAAGAGAGTATTCAATATCTCTGACAGGTGAAGCAACCTGAAAATTTTATCATGAAATTCTGTCCTAGGAGTTAAGGGAGATCGGCAATTACACGGAACGGCTCGAGATTCGGAACCTCTGTGTGCTAATTCTCTCGAAAATCCTAGATGTCGGTCCTACATCTCGCGTCTTCAAATTTAACAAGGGATATTGGCTGACAAAGGTCGTTGACGCAAGTGGAAAAAAATGCAAATGTTTACGCCACCATTCTCAGAAATGATAACAACGTTTCCAGGGCAAGAAACTCAACACACGTACAGTTTAGCAGGAATTGGGATTCACGTGGAAAGAATCATGCAGTGACTGAGAACCTATCAAATACTCGTATTAATTAAAATCGTATAATATTTATTCAATTGCGTAGATAGCATTATGCACATCTGTTGTGTTTTACGTACACCCTCCAATCTTCAAATAAGAAATGTTTAGAAAACGATAACTAAAACATGACTCATTGTTGTAGTAAATTGTATAAATACTCAAGCTAATGATAATTGTAATAATTTTTAAATTCATTTTTACATAAGATTTATGTAACAAATTTTTAGATATTTTGAAACCTAACAGAACCATGTTTCTTAATATCGTTTGTCTTAATTGACCTTATATTACAAAAAATATATTATTTTTCGAATATATTATTAATATAATAACATTATTTTTTAACTTTAGTCTCATTCAAATTCATATTATTGTTATTTACATTAATATTTTTAATTCAACCAGCATTCAATACCTTCTATAGTAATAGTAGTATAATATAATAGTAATAATGAAAATATTTTTCCACTTTTTAGAATAACTGTTATTACATTTTTTATTTTATACGAACTGTTATCTAATAAACTACCTTTTAAACTATTAGTTACTTATAACTATACTGATTTTGATTAATGAATAAGATAATTACAATGTGATAATATGCGGTGAATTGAAAATACTTTATTTTAAACTATTTAGAACATTACAAACATTAGATCTAGGTACGACAAAACTAAGTAATAAATAAATCGGTTCAGCAATTTGACAACTGCTCAAAGCCTCCTTTAGTTTATAATCCAGTAATTTAAGGCATTTTAAACCTCAATCTGCGAAAAAATTCCTAGTGACCTGAATTATTGTATACACTTTTATTATGGTGTTGTAATGAATATGTGAAAAATCGACATAGATATCGTGCCGGCTAAAAAAGTTATAAAGGTCAAAAGTCACGAAAATCAGTTTTTCTTAAATATCTCGCGAACTATTGCTCGGAGGTCAATGGAGGTTATAAAAATTGTTCATCTTGAAATTCTCTACAAAAAATGTATCTTAAATTTTTTTGTAAAATCAACCGTTTTCGAAGTAGAGCGCTGAGAAAGCGACTATATTATGACAATGCACTCGTTTCCTCACCACGTTCGAGGTAGAATGCAAGGCGCGTTTTTTACATGGTTTCCCACGCAGGCATAATCCATGATATATAAAAGAGTTTTTTTTTCAGAGTGAATATTTTTTTATTTGAATACTGACAAATACAGAAAAAATAGACTTTAATATAGATTTTTTTTCATTCCTTGTCGATATCTTCAGCTTCTGTATCATTAACAGTTGCTGACAAAAAGTCGAGTAGACTTATTCCTATATTTAAATCGACATCTTCATCATTTTCGTCATTGGTTGACTCTGCGTACTTTTGAACATCTTAATCCAATTTTTTTACACCCACATTTGCCACCACAACCTTTTATACAATTACAAAAGATTGTTTTAGATCATCGGGTGTTGATGGTAATAAAGTTGTTATTGGCTGTAGTATATTATTTGTTAACTCCCAACCCCACTGTTCTGGATAAATTTCTCGTCCTAGCCAGGTTTGTATTTGATAATACACTCGATTAATATGTTGTTGAGCTGCTGAAAAAGTAGATAGTGATAATGGAAATTTCACAGCTGTACTTTGTCTTCTTAGTATAGCAAAGCTACAGTATCTGTAATTATCTATAGAATTTTCTGATTTTGGAGCACCGTACATTGCTAGCAGAAAATGTGTTCCTGCCTTGACAATGACATCTCGAGAGCAATTTTCTTGTTGGAATATTAGTGCAGATTTTTTTAAGTCGGGTCTTTTTTCAAACATCTTCATGACTTATTTTTCCTTTCCCAAATAGTGCTGAAGTTGTATCACATCCGGTCATCGCATGTAGAAACAGAATATTTTTCTTGCAATGTGGATACTTATTGAGGCTATCAGTCGAGTATATTTTAGTTTCAACATTGTTCGTTCCTGTTTAAAAAAAATGATGTAGGTTGATCAAGTATTTGTGTGCGTGCTATGAGAATTACCAACAGATCTATGTCTTCACCAACGATATTTGTAGTATTATTTATTGATTTTTCAATCGCTGTTTCAACTATTAAGACGTCAGCATCATCAGGTGATTGTCTTGTAGCAATACCAACTTCTTCGAACTTCTCAATAAGCATGTCAATTAAGTTTCTTTTGTTAAATCGATTAGATAAGAATTTTTCTTGAGTGATAGGAACTTCCATTGATTCATTTAAGAGCACTTCATAAGATGTAGATACGGCAGCAGTTCGTCTTAGTTGTTCTACCGCTTTGATATTTTTCCTGGTATCAGAGTAACCATAAAAAATGACAACAGTATTTGTACCAAAATTATTTATTAAATAACTAATACATTTGTCTTCTAAATGTTGTTTGTGGCATGTTCTTGATTTTTTTTCTTGGGAATAACACCACAATTGAATTAAAAAAGTTGTATATTGAAAGAAAATACCAAACGTTTCAAAGTCGATTCTGACTTCGTTTTATTTTGGTATTTTTTTCAATATACAGCTTTTTAATTCAATTGTGGTGTTATTCCCAAGAAAACTTAAAAATAACTAATATATTTGTTAATAATAATATGAAATGTATCATTTGCCATAATATTAATAACGGATCGCTCGTTACCTGGGAGTCATGAACCATGATAGAGGTGTTTACTGATGATAATGTAAGAACTCTCTCTGAGCGTTTTAATGTAATTTTGTAGAATGTTACTCCTATATACTTTTTAATTGACTGCAGACCAATTTCTTTGGCATTATAACAGATTATTTTATTATTGCCAACGATTCCTGTTGATACAGAAACTACTTTATTGCAACTTGGAAAATGATCATGCAAAGCAAACCACTCATCAAGTTTTCCAATTTTCCAATGTCAGTATTATCTGTTTCAATGCGTGAATCTCTTGAGTCTACATGTTGATCTGTAGTATCAAATGAAAGGTTGCAAAATTTTTCAATTTCTTCACAAATTGCATTTGTTGCATGCATGCCATATATCCACTTAGATAAAACGCTTTCCTGAGTACTTCTTCCTCGAGAAACCCCTCCTTCAGTTTTAGTTTTCATAGACTTCATCAAAACTATAGTCATGTCGGTCCAGGTTCCACTGTTGAATTTTTTCGTGCGTCTTACTGTAAACGTTTTTGTAAAATTTATATAGTCTTGGTTATACATTTTATCTTTCAAAGCTACCATATCTTGCAAGTATAAATGTGCAGCTTTAGTATACAGGAAATGACCAAATGCATGAAAATATGGAAGTATTCTCTGTACACTTGTAAGATGTTTATTCCATAACCCTAGTCTCTCAGCACGAATGAAATAATAAGCTATTGATATCATTTCAATGCACTGAAGCCATAACTGAGCAATAGGACCACCGCTCTTCAATTTAGCTACTTCGTCATTAAATAACTGTATTAGTCCAATCAAAACATCTTCAGATTCTTCAATATTATCATAATATATTGTCCCTCTCATAATATCCATGATGTAATCATCCAAAAACTCCTGCAGATTTTGATCAATTGTTAATTTATCATAAATAAGCTTCATTAACTCAACTCTAACAAGTCCATGTCCTTGCAAAAGCATAGCCATCTAACATCTTGTGAACTGAATTTGGTGCACAAATAACACTAAGAGTTTCCTTGAGTCCACTTTCTTCTATTATGTAGCCTATAGATCCAAGAAAGGACATAAGCATATGAAAACCCCCTAGTCTTACAATAACGTTAGATATATCAGATTGAACATCAGCAGCAGCTACAATTTCGCGAGCTTTATAGTAAAGTGGCTGATCAAAAGTAATGGTGTAACAATTTTGTCCATGTGATTTGGCACTACTTCCTGCACAATCTAATGTGGTGTAAATTGTATCTTTATTACTTGCAGGATGATGAATAAAGGGTAGAAACATTTTCGTCGATGTTGTAAAATCTTTATTATTTTATGTTAGGTTCTCTAAAAATCCATTCCACCCTCGTAGCCAGTTGACGTCTTTCCACTTTGCCTATTCCCACAATAAGTCGATCTACTACAAATTGCATTGTTTAAAATAACATCAAAATCGATTTCTTCAACTAGAATCCTACTCATTCCAGCTACTTCATTATTTTCGTAAGTTAAAAAGATACGTGTGCAACTGCAGCTAAATCCTCAGCTTTTGGTTTACTCTTACATTTCTTGATGGGTATTATGTCCATCAATGGTGGAAAGATTAATATCTGCGTTATCTGCAGCATACTGTAAAATTACATCAGGGTGTCAAAGAATACGAGGGTGAGGATGATAAACAATTGACACTTCATATGTCACAGCATCGCTATATGGAGCACCAATTCCAAAATTTGACAAAACATCTAGTAATCTTTTGCAGGCATATCTTCTATGAAGGAATACAGAAAGGCTAAGTAGCAGCTGTAACGAAAACGATCGAGGACGCATTACACTCATTATAGCATGAGCTATGGCTGTATATTTTGCTTCAATTGTTTTTGTTTGGCCTTTTTTATTCTTCACAATTAATCCATGCAGAAAATGTGTTAAAGTTTTAGGAATTTAGTCATTAATATTATTAAACATTCGACTTGGTGGTACTTCGTACCACTCATTACTCAAAATAATCTTTCATCACATCTCTTAACTCAGTCAATGTGAATTGACAATCGTCATTACTTTCGATGCAATGAAAAACATTCTCCATGGCAATTCTAATATTTTCATCCAATGGACGGCCTACGTCACCCTTTCCACTGATTACCAAAAAAAAAGAGAAACATTTATCATAGTACCTAGCTTCAACAGATACTAAGTCATACTCAAAATTCACATGCTTCTTTACACTTCTTCCATATTTATCACGGCGCGCCTCTACAGCTTTTAATACTGTGTCCTTAAATGTAAGAGTACTCACTTCTCTAATAACGCGTCTGTATGTTTTTCCTATTTTTCTTTCAATTACTTCACTCGCTTCTTCTCCACAAAACGAACATACTCGGTTCTTCTTGGCGTCGTTTAAAAGCCGCAATACTCAAATGGTTCGTATAATTTTTACCACAATTACTATGAACATTCACAAAAGTCACAGTACCTAAATATTCAATATTAACATCACTTCTAGCGATACTAGCATTTTTTAATGTTTGTAGACCACGCCTAACTTCTACTACTTTACCAGCCGATAGCAATTCGTTACATATAAAACATGTATCACTCATTATGAAAACCGTCCAAGAGCATGAAACTAGTAAAATAACGTCTTTAACATCCAGGAAATAATTTTCAACTGAGCTAAACACAGTCCGACAAGCAGTAGCAGGTATAAAGGGACGGCTCTAGGAACAATAAAATACGAAGTGGAGTTCGTTTGTAGAATATATAGTAGATTTTACTAAGTTCACAAACCTCTATAATATATGTATATTTTTCACGAAACGACCAAGTATCAGATAGATCAGATAACATTTATAAACATGAATAAAAAGAAGTAGAGTGTACGGTTTGATGTACAGTATACAATACCATATGTGAGTGCATTCTAGTAGCTTTCTCAGCGCTCTACTTCGAATTCGGTTGATTTTACAAAAAAAAAACTAGAGACTGTTTTTGTAGAGAATTTCAAGATGAACAATTTTGATAACGACCTCTATGACCTCCAAGCAATACTTCGCGAGATATTTACGAAAAACTGATTTTCTTGACATTTTGACCTTTATAAATTTTCCGCAGATGAAACCTTAAATGATTGGACTATTATAGATGATCCAGCGTTATAATCACGTACACCCCCAGTAGGCTATTGATAAACTAGTCGACTCGTGAACGATATTTGTGTAGCGTCACGAATCAACAACCACAGATCATACAGGGAATCAACAACCATGGACTCTAAGGTCTTATGGTTTATCAACGGGCCAATGAACACAACAAATGAATTAACCAACCCGATGACGGGGGTTTTATTGAACACTTGCTAAAGACGGTCTTCACCCGAAGAAGGGACCTACTTTAAACGCTATTGCCTTGAGATTAAATATATATTTCATTCCTATAATTAACCAAATTTTGTAACGTTCTAAAATCAAGATATATATTCAAAGGAGAACCAGATTATCGACTATTATAGTAATTTTCTATAAACATGGATTCATAAATTAAATGTTAGTATGGGTACTATAAAATGTAAATATGCATAGTTTGTAAAAATACTTTTTCGATTAGCAGGTGTCAATAATAATATCTCAACTGTAAAGTCTTTATTCTATGTGACCTTTTACCCATAAATTTAGGAATGAACTGGTTTAATCTGTGATGTGTCAAAGATCATTCGTGGACGTTGTTTCGTCGACGGTCGAAACTAGTCGAACATGAAACTGTTTTTTAAACTAGTCATGGACGATAAACGGTCTCATTTCGTTGACTGTAAGAGTGTGAACGACCCACCACTAATGAGTTATTTTTCAAAGTGTTTTTCTAGATTTATTGGCTATGATAATTTTACTTACATCATCAAGTGATATGAAATCTAATGTCATTAATCGTGTTTGCTCTTTGCGAGTCACTACTTCACATTTAAACAAAATCACGAAATATTTCTGTAATTAACTCCTATCAAAATAATATATATTTTTCCAGGTTTTAAGAAATTCATCCAATGGATAATCCATACCTATTTTCTCAATACAGCACTCCTTTTTGAGATTCGGAAAAGTGTTGTATCAGAACTATGGCGAACTCTTGGAGTGGAACTCAGAGAACGAAGCAATAATAGATGTTGGCGTCGGTGACGGAAGAGTAGCTAGAGAAGTGGTAATACCATTCGTCCCTTGCTATATTAGCGAATATATTGGTGCCGATATTTCAGAGAAAAACTTGAAATATGCAAGTCAAAATATATTCCACCCAAGATTTAAAACAGCTGTATTAGATATTACTACCGAAAATCTTCCCAAAGAATTCAAAAATAGATTCAAACATGTCTTTGCTAATTACCTGTTTCATTGGATAAAAGAACCAAGGTAAGATACATTTAGATGAATAGTGTCAACATTTAACTTCGAAATTATGGGTGTAGATCTGGTAGTATGTATTATAGTCACTAACAAATAAATCGCAACATCCAAAGCAATATTCACTTGAAACGTCTGCTTTTGGGTGTATAGTTTCTTAGAAATGTAATGCCAACAGTCTCCATTAATACCGCTTAGGCCAAATATTTTAACGCCAATTCCCTAAAGAAAAACGCACGGCATATATTACATATTTTATTTTCAGTCTTAATTTTTTTATATTTTTGTGTTTTTTATCTTGTCTACTGGGCCATTTTACATTACTAATAATAACCAAACAAATTCATATTCAAGATTTGTTACACATTACTGGTGGAATTTTTAAAACTATTTGTTCTTTGGCCGAAACTTTAAATTGGAAAATGTAGCGCTAATTACCGTTAAACATAATAATAACCCAATACAATGACCCTTAAGTCTTAGCGATTGTTACTCTACTACTCAGTCCTCCTATGAAGCAATTATTTAAGGTACTGAACATTATGCTAGTTATCATGTACTCTTACAAATACTAAACCTCGATTTTGTGAAGGAAGCTGAGAAACTCTTTCAGCGTTTTGGAATTACACCAACTTACTTAAGTCTGTTTATTACTGTTTTCATAGATATATTTTGACTCATATACTCAACAATTTATTTCATGTATTGGCACTGTACATCTTCTACGGCCTTGACCAGTTCGCATTGTTGTATTTTCCAGTATATTGGTGTCATCGTTATACTTGAAAAAGAAAAATGATAAATATTAATATTTGTGCGAAGTCATATTGTCCTGAAGATGGTAGATAACGTAACGTGATATTCGGAATTTTTTTGGAATTCACCGTCATCAGTTTATCTGCTATCGTCATGTAGTGCATAATGGGGAATTTAGAGGATTGGTGGTTATTTGTGTAATCTCCTGTCCAGTCGTGACTGGTTAACCCATATTTCAATATACCTGTCCTTTGACTAACGATAGTGTCCAAAGGTCGTCTTTTATTCTGTACTAGATATCATCAACTCAGTGGGAACTGCAAGATGCAACAAAAAATTGCTGAAATTAAAGTAAACATATTAAACAATGCAAATGGGTAAAGAAGACGGTAAAAACAGTCAACGATGATAAAACCACACAGGCCATTCTGGACGGACCCAACTGCTAACTGATTTTGGACATAAACTGGAAACACATCCTGTCAAATGCCTATCAAATAGGAAAATCAATTCAACTAGAACAAATCATGCGCAATTCTCAAACAAAATTTGACAATTACGGCAAGTCAAACGATCTCAATATTTCCTCAATATTTCCAAAGTGATTGAGCAAAGATATTTGATTCAAGAAAAGAACTTCAAGTGTCACATTTAAACAGATATACAACAATTACAGTAGACTTGCTTACTCTCAGTTAATTCTCCTAGAGATTTTCTGTTGGAAATCCACAAGTGTTCCGGGCAATTTCCACAAATCGCCCCTACTACACTTTGATTTATATTATATATTCCAAAAATCATAGAGAGGAGAAAAAACCCATATAAATAATCAAAACATACCAATTCAAGATGATGGAAATCTAAGGAAACTCGAAGAATTTAATTGCAGTGTGAATCACCTTAAAACTAACAATGAAAGACCGGTGCGGACCTTGAATCAATGGAAAATTCACAGGATGTGATAAGATCTTGAAGATAACCATAGAGAAGAGGACGACACCAATAGTTTCAAAACATACTTTAAAAAGTATGACCTAGGGATATCCCAAGTCAACTGCAATCGATGGCAGAAATCACAGCTTCAACAGAAAATCGGAATACATTTATTATGGGGCTGCAGTTCAATAAATTTTCAATAATTTCTCTTAAACGGCTGAATCAAATTGAATATTTTATACTGTATTCTATTAAGACAAAATTAAATTAATTATTCACACAAATCTCTAAAATTAAATTTTAAGATATGTCATACAAAGTGTAATATGATTCCAATATGATTTCATTCATTTTTCTATAACGTAAAACACACTATTTTTCAACAAATCGTAATAAAGGCATTTGGAGTCGATTCGGTTTCTACATATTTCTTTAAAAGCATCTATTAGTTCGTTCGTTATACGATGCCCAAATGCTTTCTTCAAATATAGCACCAGTAGGTTCATCTTGAGATCCACGGTTTCCTCTGTATTTTTTTTTGTGTACTATCAATTGTTGATCGGTCTGTTCTAAAGTTGTTGTTTTCCTATATGTGATATTACTCACATATAATCTCTTTCATTATTGTTCCTTACCACCTAGAAATTGTCCTGGTTACTGTGAGTACTCTGAAATTGTTACAAAGTTCATTATTCTCTTCTTTGTGTATGGTACTGTTTTTTAAACTGTACTAATCCTTTTTTGTTGTTTCGATGTTAATAATCAATGCTTCTCCATAAATCTGTATTTCATCATGAGGTAATGTATTGTATTCGTCTCTATTTAGTAAAAATCTGTAATATTCTTACCATTTTTCTAGTTGTTGCAAATAAGGTGGTAAATAATGATATTACGCAAAAACTGCGATTTCATTAACTGTCGTTTATATTTTTAATGTTTTCCGTTCTTCCCTTAAGTTGTCTGATAATTTCTCCATCATTAACTACTTGTCAAGGGGTTTAGATGTTTTATGTACCTGGGGATAAAACCTTAAATCGAGTTTCACTGTTTTATGTCTTTAATATAAAATTTTAAAAGTTATGTTACACTGAAAATCCTAATTATGGTTCCGTATATACAATATACAGATACCCCTTCTCCTAAACTACTGGACGGAAGAGGTTGAAATTTGGTATGAATGTGTAATTTAGTGACCCGATCGTAAAAGAAGATATTTTGATTTTAGGGGTACTTCTGGGGGAGAAAACTAAAAAAAATCGACCGTTCCCCCCTGATCTCCGAAACTACTGAGCCTAAAATTTTGAAAAAATTGGAAATATAGAACGTTGCCCGAACTTTACAGGAAAAATAAGAAGAAACCATTAATATTAATTTTGGGGGCAAATTATAGAATTAAATGAAAATTAAAAAAATTAAAAAATTCAAACAAAATAAGGAGAAACCTCTACTTTTAATTTTGGGGGGCAAATTACATATGTAATATATCAAATCACAGACGAATAAAAATTATTTTTTTTAATATTTTTAAAATGAATATTTTAAAATATATTAAAAAATGTTTTAAAAAAATTTACCATTCCCCCGTTATTTCCAAACTAGAAGCCCTTAATTTTTTTGTTTACAGGAAAAATATGAAGAAATCCCTAATATTAATATTGGGGGCCAAATTATAGAATTAAACTGAAGATAAAAAAATATTTTTTTAACGCATCATGCAATACATCAAATGAAGAATACAAATATATATTTTTCATATTTTTAAAATTAATTGTTTACAAGATATTAACAAAAATATATAAAAAAATCATTTCTCGCTTTATTTCCGAAACTACTACTACCTAAAATTTTGAAAATAATTACGGGTACTGGGGCCCACTTAAAATTTATAAAAAAATTATTAGAAAACCGCCATAGTAATTTTAGGGACAAATTACACATTTAAATGGAGAATAAAAAATCAATTTTCAAACGCATCATGTAACATATCAGATAAAAGGCTCATTATGTGAATTACAAATATATCATATTTTTAAATTATTTGTTTAAAAGATATTAACATTGACTTAGTTCCCACTTTAGAAACTACACTATTTAAATTTTGAAAAATATATTTTATTTGTATTTTTATATAATTTGAATAACAGATTTTATCTTCCAATCTACAGAGCCTTAAAACTCAGATAGTAGATTATAAAAGGCTTCTCTGAAAGTTTATTAGTAAAATATAACTCGAATGTTAATTTTTGGGGGCCAAATTAGAAAATTAAATGTATTCTGTATGTATTCTGATAAAAATCAAGCGAATCTTGAAGAAGATAAAATAAAAGTCTGTGTGGAAAATTAAAGTGTATATTTTTTATAAATTTAAAACGCTTCCTTTAAAAGATATTAGGGTAAATATAAGAAAATGCATTCATTCCCTGCTTCTCTGAAACTGGAATATTAGAATCTTGAAGGTGGTACGGAACCCTTAGTATGCGAGTCCAACTCGCACTTGACCAAATTATTTTTTAATCTAAGACTAACCCACTTCTTTATTTCAGGCAAGTACTTATTAACGTATACAATATGCTTCAGGACAACGGTCATCTTTTTTTCATAGCCTTTAGAGAAAAACCACTCGATGAAGCATTTTTGAATCTTGATGAATTAAAGTTGGCTAAATTGAACCACAAGTCTGCTCTGTCTCCTTTTCACAGTTCTACTGAACCAAAGAAAGAATACTACAACTTACTTAATTCTATAGGCTTCAGAAACATACATATTTATGAAGACCCATACGTAGCGGAATTTACTGAAGAAGGCTTTAACGGTAAGTCTTGTAAAAATCTGTATTTTGTTTGATTCGACTCAATACAGAGTAGTGGTTATCACTAAAGTTCGATGTTTATAAAATAGATGTTAATAAGAACAGTTTACACTGTATGAAATTTGAATTCAATTTTTTGCCATATTTAACTTACGTTACCATATAAAAAGTATTTTCATATGGCAATTCGGCGTGATGTTTTTTTGTATATTGGTTAAGTACCTGATTTCTTCTCCAGTTGTGAACTGATTAACATATTCCTTTTTTTAACTGATAAAGTGTATATTCGGATTGGTGAAATTTTAAATTTGAGAAAAGAATTCTGTGTGTAAAGAGATGAAACTTGGAACTGAACATACCTGCATGGACCAATATATTAGTCGATTTCTCCAAAATACTTTACCGATTTGTATAGTTTTTTCAACTGCATTTTATTAAAGAAAAACCCGAGGAGATCTCATATGTTTTTCTATGACTTGTAACATGTTGTTTTCATAAAATCGCCGAAAAGGCCAACATACCTATTATTATCAGTAAAAATACAATCCAAGTGACTTACCTGACACTTCCTCAAAAATATTTTAAGTTCAGCGTAACAGTGCGAAACATGGGACACTGACAGTTTTAAACGCGAAACTGAAAGTTTTCTCTGTACATCGCAAACGTATAGTATAGATTGTATAGTATACGATAATTCATTTTATTACATATATTTGCAGCTTCGTAAATCTACGAGTTCCAAATGCATTTTGTTTGTATATCCGTTAACTATCTACTTTTATTGTCACCGACTAAGGGTGTAAAGAAAATTCAATGACAAAACATGTCAGCAATTAAACTGCTATTTGATGCGATTATGCACAGGATGTTTATTTAGTATATCAAACAAAACTATAATATAAAGTGATAAAAGTAATAGTAATAATAAATAATTTACCTAAACATATTTTTGGCTACTTAAGTCAAGCATCCCAACTTCATTTTGTTCCTATAATTGTTACCTGTCAATTTAAGCCAAAAAGGAATTATTCTGTAGTATCAGTACTTTCGGTTTTACCGGATCCCGGTCTCTATTAAGGGTATACATATAAAATTAAAAATTAAGAATACGATTTACGGGAGTACAAAATAGAACTAAAAAGTTGAAAATAAAATATTTAAAAAAATATTTGTGAACCGATTTCCAATTAGAACTAAAAAGTCGAAAATAATTAACAACACAAAACACTATATAGTAAATAGCGCATTCATTGCTGTTAGATTCCTACACACAAAGTAAAGAAATATATACAATTAGAATTTGTCTTTCTGTACGAATTTAGTCCCTACCTGTATAGTATATTTTTGATTTTGGGGCCAAGCAAAAATCAAGTTTCATTTTGGAATAAAATTCAACAGAAATTCGCTTATACCAACACGTCAGTAACAGTTTATAGATAATTATTGCTAAGATTTTAACAGTAAACTAATAGAACTTAGAAGTAAACTATTTAAATAATAAAAAGTCACAAGGATACGAATTTCTTTTGTTTTTTGCTTATATAATTTAATGATGGAATCGTAAAGCCGTTTACAGAAAAGTTCTAAAGAGTCCGAAATCCTTCTTAAAGAGCATTTATACATCGTTATTGGATTATTTTTTACTGAGTACACTGGTCAAATATGTTTTTTTTTTAGAAAATTTATAATTTAGTCGAATATTCGTCACCGTCAAAACGATAGATTATGATGCTAATTTTACATGGGCTCACGATGGACACCATTATTGAATAAGTAGTTTTTGAAGAATTGGATTTTAAATAATTTAGAGAAATATTCTGCTCATCCCATCGTATTAATGAGACTTGTCCGACCGGGATATACTAAAGATATTTTGAAAGTTCATATATTCCACTTCAATTTGTCTTGAATTTTCGCTATAATGCCGAGAAATTGGTTTAAAATAGTAGCAAATATTACATTAAGTGTACGGATATGCGACAGACAGTCAGCGGTTCATTGACAATAGCTGTCAAGGCACATGCGCGGATCTAGAATTTTTTACATCAGATGAAAATTATGGTAAATTGTATTATTATATGGTTTTTCTCGGCAGTTTATTACGTTTTTATTTAGATAACTGTTACCGGTCCATATTTGTCTATTTTTTCATTCGTGTATTAAGTTAATGGTTGCCTGTATAGAGTTTACTGATATTAATTGCATTATTTATATTTCCATTGACTGGATCCGCCACTGTCAAGATGTCGGAGGACAAATAAGGGTCCGTCGTTTAAGCCAAATTTCAAAAGGAGTATTAATATATTTTAGGGCACTGTAGCAAATATCCAAGAAATACGAAGTGAAGTGATATTATGAGCTTTCAAAATATATTTTGCCTACCGCTATCGAACTATCCTGGTTAATACGATACGTTCTGAAAAATATTTATACAAATTATTTAAACTCCAATTTTGGAAGATCTACTTAACGTACAATATCTATCTTCAGCGTTATTTATCATTAGGAGCCAAACTAACGTTCCAGCTGTTATTACAACCAAGTTATGATTTTTTTAAAATCACACAATTTATATCGGTTTTTACAGCTTTTGTTCATGAAAAATGCTGCGATCAAAATTTATAAATAATCATATTGGAGATTTTCCGATTTTCTAGAATTTTTCCATTCACGGCATTATGAACAGATCATTACATTTTACACTATAAGCAAAAAACGAAAATACCCCATATTTTTGAGATTTTTAAGGCTCAAATAATTTACTTCTACCGTTTGCTGTTAAAATGATGTTAGCTATGACTATTATTTACGTGAGGGCTCATGCGGTTTGCTGTTGAATTTTATCTCTCTATTAACCGGTTGTTTTCTGAATGATAATTTTGGCATGACTGGTTTTTATTTTTTATGAGTTCTTTTGTGCATAACACCACATAAACTTGAAAGTCTGTATATTTCAAAAGTCCAAACGTTATCAATGGTATTAGCGGGGTCTGATTTAGACCTCGAAACGTTTGGACTTTTGAAATATGCAGACTTTCAAGTTTATGTGGTCTTATACCCAAAGAACTCAGAAAAAATAAAAATCTGTTGACTTGTGTAAATTAATATGCGAACAATCGTTATTATTCTGTAGAAAAACGCATTTTTTAACTTGAACAACCAAATTAGCTTTATTAAATATAATAATATAATACTTTCAAATGTATCACTGTCATTAGTGAATGCTACAAAGTACTCTGGTGAATACTAAATACTTGTTGATAAACCTTTACTATGTTGATTCTTAAAAAGTATAGAGTTAGTGATTTTAAAAATATTGTATCTTCAACAAGATTGACTAATCGAACATAAGTATGATATATTTTTGGTATCATCTTTAAATGTAAAACGAAACAAATATATATATATATATATATATATATATATATATATATATATATAGGGTATTAATTAAGTTTAGCCAATATTTTGAAAAATACATTAAACTAAAATCAAAACCTTATCGGTGTAAGGATTATTCTTGAAAATTGTTTGTTTATCTAAAAATTAATTTATTCCATACTATTTCATGTACACAGTGTGTAGTGAATTTAATTAAGTGGACTGTAGTTTTGAGATGGTTCTGTTTTGATAAACAACTCAATGGCCCTTCATAAGAAAACTCTTACCTTGTCTACGAGTTAGATCTAGTAAAAGCCTTGGGAAATCTGCCATCCATGTATTTGTCTGCATTCGGCGCGGGTAGCCGGCCTTAACCCTGGGTTTTTAGGCACAACTAGAGTTTATAATGTGGGCAATGCGCACTCACGAGGGGGTTTACAATAAGTGAGTAATAGCTGCACACGCATTTTGGGGTTGCACTAGCGAGCACATAGGGAAACGTTTTTTCCTTGAAAGTTTCTAGTGAGGTCCGTACTGGACAAACTGGAGGCAAACAGCGAGTCCCTTTTTCTTCTTACTGCGATTGCGCTTAAGGCAGAGTTTTTTCCAAGCACTTGAGAATATACATATGTAAATATAAAGGCTGTCTCTTTTAAACCCAAAAAAGACAGAGTGTTCCGAACATACCGGCCACCAAAATGGTACATTCTCAAAACACAAGTGAGAGATAAAAATAAAAAAAATCTTTTGAGAAAGAGAAAAGAAATTATTATCTATGTAAAGTAAAACAGTTATGAGTGTGCGAGCCTAGTTGTACTCTAGATATGAGTTTAATCTATATATATACATAAAAGAGAAAATAGCCATATTGGCAAAATGGGAGTTAAATATAAAGAGATAGAGAGAGATTTAAGTAAATGAGGAAAGAGAGGGAAAGTTAGGGAACATAAGGAGTTGGTTATGAATCAGATGGTAAAGGACACACCTTAGAGACAGGACGCTTAAATTCGCTCTTTTGGGTACGAACTGTTACGACTCGAGTTACGCCATCCGCACCAGGATGGACATCAATTCTCTTCCTTCACAAGGACAAGAGTACCAATATTGATAGGCGTGCTTAAGTCACTCCACTTACTCCTTTGTTGAAGAGTGTGTAGGTATTCCTTATGCCATCTGTCCCAAAAATGCTGATGCATACGTTGAATTAGCTGCCAACGAGAGAGATGAGACAACTTCAGTCCTGATGTATCGGGATCAGGAATTGTGTTTAGAGGAGACAAAGTGAGAAAATGAGAAGGTGAGAGAGGTAGTAAGTCATTGGGACTAGAGCTGGCGGCGCATAAAGGGCGAGAGTTTTTCTTAAGAGCCGCAATATCTTGAGAATAATATTGAGTCTGGGCCAGTTTAATGAGAGTTGACAAAGCTTTATCCAAATCAGCATTTGAAAATGAGTCGTTCTGGGCAGATTGAGGATGACGTGAGTTGTGAATAAATCTCATAGAGTAAGAGATTATTCGGAGAATTTTCTGTGGAGATGAAAACTTATTAAGAAGATTTTCTAGAAAATTGTACTGAACTGAGAGAGTGCATACAAGTTTACGTTGTTCTACGGTAGTTTCAGGTATAGCATCGAGACATATGAGAACCTCAGGAGACCACTGGGATTCCGGAAGCGAGAGCAATGACGGTCCCGGCCACCATAAGGAACTCTCGGCAAGAGTTTGAGGTAATAGTCCTCGAGAAGCAGGACCGGCAGGATTTTCTTCAGATCGCACATAGCGCCATTGAGATGGAGCCAGTCTTTCTTGAATTTAAGTTACCCGGTTGGAAACAAATGTAACCCAGCGATGAGGAGAACTGCTTGTCCAAGCCAAGGCAACAGTAGAATCCGAGTAGGCAGTGATCGACGAAAATTCAAGCTTTTTGCCTAGAGAATCTTTTACGGCGACTAATAACTTAATAATAAGTAGAACAGCACACAATTCTAGTCGAGGGACAGAAATTGTCTTGAGTGGAGCAACGCGCGATTTACTACATATGAAATAACATAAATATTTGTTAGAATCCCCTTTCCTTTCCGATGCATCAGCAAATCCATGCAACTGTGCCGAACAAAAAGGAAATGTGAGAACTAGTCGAGGAATGTGAACTTGTGAGAGAACGTCTATCTGAGAAGCATCAGGAGTAGCATCAGGAGTAGCATCCCAATCGATACCACTAGCCCATAATTGCTGAATAATTAATTTCATTGAGAGAATAAGGGGTGTTAGAAATCCTAATGGGTCAAAGATTCGTGCCAATTCTGAAAGTATTAAGCGTTTGGTGCATAAGTTATTAAATGCATGAACCTTAAAACAAAAATGGTCTTGAGAAGGATTCCAGTGGAGTCCGAGCATTTTTACTGTTTGGTTAAAATGGAGATCGAAATCCAGAGAAAGAGCCTCAGAATGAATCTGCGAAGCGGGCAAATGAGAAAATAGAGCAGGTTTATTACTAGCCCATTTACGCAGCTCAAACTGACCTTTTTGAAGTAGAGATATCAATTCTTTCTGGAGTTGAAGAGCATGAGAGATAGAATCTGCACCAGTACAGATGTCATCTACATAAACATCATTTGATATGATCTCAGATGCTTCGGGGTAATCATCCTTATACATATGAGCAAGATGGAATAGAGTACGTATTGCTAAATACGGAGAAGAACTAACTTCATAAGTAACAGTCACCAAACGATAATCCTGAATAGGGGTACCCTGAGAGAAACGCCACAAAATACGTTGGTAATCTCGATGATGTTCAGCGATGATAATCTGACGGAACATCTGCCTTATGTCGGCAGTGAAGCATACTGTATAGAGTCTGAAGCGCAAAAGAATCGAGATTATGTTCTGCTGTAACTTGGGACCGAAGAGTAGGATTTCATTAAGAGACACTCCTTGAGTATCAACAGCAGAAGCATCGAAGACAACTCTATATTTGGAGCTACTAGGAGCTATAGCATGATGCGGAATGTAATGACTGGATTGAGATATTTCGAGGCTGGGTATTAATTCCATGTGGCCAGTGTTCAAATAATCGTGCATGAAGTCCTTGTAGCGTTCATACAGAACAGTCTTTTAACATCCTCCGTTCCAGGGACAATAATTTTTTGAGAGCTACATCACGAGATCCTTGGAAGTGAAAGTGTGAATGTTTAAAGGGTAATTCGACAGTGAACCTCCTTGTGGATATACGAGAAATATTACGAGAAAAGAGGTGCTCTGCCTGTTTATCCTCCAAACAAATTGCTGGCAATTTTGAAACCTGATCTAAGTCCCAAAAGCGCTTTACAGAGTCTTTTAGTGAATTACTAGCTATAAGAGTGCTCACTGGGACGGAAGGAAAGTCTAACTTTCCCAGGAGAATCCTTCCCAGAGTAGTTTCCAAGGCTACAGGGCCACCGAATCGGGGTTGCAAGGTATTACCTTTCCACAATGCAACAAACATATCAGCACCTAAGAGCATATCTACTGGACGAGAAATATTAAACTGATGATCGGCATCAAAATCGAAAACTGGAGCCAAAGCTCAGCGAGGCCGAAGCATACAAGAAACAATATGTGAGGACTGAGTATTTACTTTTATGTTTTTTTGGGCAATAACACCACAATAGAAATAAAACGACGTATATTGCAGGAATACCAAACGTTTCAAAGTCTATTCTAATGTCAATTTTAAATGTCATAAATCAAATTTTCATTTTGCAATCTACATCAATAAATATAAAGCCATTGACAAGGAAGTCAGAATAGACATTGAAACGTTTGGTATTCCTGCAATATACGTCGTTTTATTTCTATTGTGGTGTTATTGCCCAAAAAAACATAAAAGTAATCAAGAATATGCCACAAACAACGTTTAGAAGACAATTGAGTATTTGTTCTGCCCACACCTCCAATACTAAGAAGTGTAGTGCGCTTGAATAATCCGAGTCTCTTACAACACTTACTGGTTAAAAGATTACATTGGCTTCCACTATCTAGAAGAACCCTAACCGGTTGAAAATGACCATGAGCATCCTTTATCTCCACTAGAGCAGTGGATAAGAGAACGGTACCCTGCACTCCTGTGAGAAGATAAATATTCGAAGTGCGGGGTTGAGAATTAATACAAGGATCTGCCGAGGCAATCTTGAGAGTGTGAGATGAGGTTTCTTCCGGTCTAATACTAGAAGCGAGCTGAGTATTTGGTAAGCCCGAAGACGAGTGTGAGTTGCGCAAGGCATCAGTAAAATGCAAAAGAGTATGATGCTTGCGAGAACATTTTCTACAGCAATTTGTAGAGGAGCATTGAGAAGATGTATGCTTATATCCTAAGCAATTTGTGCACCATCCATGGGTACGAGTGATAGCAAATCTCTCATGAGGAGATTTTGAGAGAAACTCAGGGGAATTATAAATGCGGTGTGCGGTTTTACATAATGGACAGATGATGTTACTAGAGAATTATTTTTTGATGTTTTAAAACGGGGAGAATGAACTTTAGATTTACTAACAGCACCGGGGGGAGTGTGGATAATATTGAGTGAATCCACAGCGGCTCCTTGCCTCTCCAAGTAATTCAGCAAAATATCAAAGTATAAATCTTCAAGTTCCGAAGCGCAGTCTCGCTCAAACCTCAGAGCGGTATCTGAGTCGAGTCGTTCGAACAGCATTGTGAAGAGAATGAAGTCCAACACAGAAAGGATTTTACTAAAAACATCAACTAGCTCTCTGAGTCCTTGAGAACTGGAGAGTTTTTTAGATCGAGAATTAGCCTACCAATAAGAGTTAGCAACTAAACGCTTATTTGCATAGCGCTTGCGCAATGCGTTATAAGCAATTAAGTAATTATCACCTGTCAAGGGAGAGGATTTTAAGAGTTTAAGTGGACCGCCGTGAACCAAGCCTATTAATTAATTAAATTTGTCGACATTTGAGAGCGAGTCATTATTAAGAATCAAAGAGTCAAACATATCAATAAATGTTTGCTATTCACGGAATTCACCAGAGAAGTCTGGCATTTCTATTTTTGGGAGTTTTACATTAATGCGAGGGGTACTAGTGTTATGGGACTCAAGTGAGTCTCTAGAGTTATCAAAAAGCTGCATGTGAGTAGCTTGAATGTCATAAAAACTTGTGTAGATAGCACGAGCTATGTCGATCTGAGCATCCAAATCTGCATTATCTTGTGCCGAGATAAGAGTTTTAATAATATTATGTTGCTTATCAACGGCTTCGCGAGTTGCTTCTAAGCGGTTGTATCTACATTTGAAGTTATTATGCAATTATGCATAGTTCTATGAGTAAGAGATTGCTTCGCAATGTTCAACAATTCTTCTACCATTACAATTTCATCTTTGCGTTGAGAAATGGCAAGATTTAATTTTCTATCCGCCATTGTGAAGTATAAATTAATATAAGCCGAACACAAATAATAACTTAAACTGCTGAACTAAACGAATCAAATTAAAAAACAACTATTTGAAGACGCGAGATGAAAGACCGACATCTAGGATTTTCAAGAGACTCAGTACACAGAGGTTCCGAATCTGGAGCCGTTCCGTGAATTGCTGTCCTCCCTTAACTCCTAGAACAGAATGTCACGATACAATTTTTCAGGATACTTCACCTGTCAGAGATATTGAATACTCTCTTCGAGGTGTCATTCCTTTGTACGCAAGACAATATATATTATATATAAATATAATATATATTGTTTCTGGTCGGGAAGCTTCATCAGTTGCGCTTCCCACAATTGAATGTCCTCTCGAACACTTCTTTATGCATTTGATGCATTTCGTTAAATTTGAAGACGCGAGATGTAAGACCGACATCTAGAATTTTCAAGAGAATCAGAACACAGAGGTTCCGAATCTGGCGCCGTTCCGTGTAATTGCTGTTCTCCCTTAACTCCTTGCGCACAAAGGAATGACAACTCGAAGAGAGTAAAAAACAACTATATTAAAAATTAATTGAGAGCAGCGTTTATGAACTCCACTGTACACTAACATGCCAAATACAGGATTTAAAGAGAAAAATATCAGTTACTATAAATGGATATTCACAAAAATTAATAAATTACAAGTTTATAGAGACAGACTGTATATCTGTATTATAAATAAAATGCGAATGAGTGGCAAATTCCTTAAATGACAAAAAAATGTCCGGTAAACGTCGACAAACGGAATGAGTTTTTATTATTGAAATAAAGAAAACAGCAATCGACATATCAATTAAACTAGTGCAATGTTAAGAGGTTACAATTATTATTTTATAATTGCCACTAATGTATTTAATAAATACTTGAGGTTAATGAGAAATTAATGTATGAGTATTAACGAAAACGCAAAATAAATTAAAGTAAATTAAAGATTAAAATTTTAGAAAGTAATGTCATTCTAAATCAACCTTTTCTTTGTGAGTGACGCTTGCGTGTTGAGATTTGTAGACATGCCTATTATCTGACCCTAAGGTGTGTGGAAATAATACGCGGGAAACAAATAAAATGGCTAATTATGAATGCAATTCTATTTTTTGAGAATTTAAAAAATGTACCAAATAAATAAATCAAAATAAATCAATCTGGCTCGATTGGACCAAAAAATGTAGTGAATTTAATTAAGTGGAATGTAGTTTTGTGTGGTTCTATTTTGATAAAAAACTCAATTGCCCTTCATAAGAAAACTCTTACCTTGTCTACGAGTTAGATCTAGTAAAAGCCTTGGGAAATCTGCAATCCATGTATTTGTATGCATTCGGCGCGGGTAGCCGGCCTTAACCCTGGGTTTTTAGGCACAACTAGAGTTTATAATGTGGGCAATGCGCACTCACGAGGGGGTTTACAATAAGTGAGTAATAGCTGCACACGCACTTTGAGGTTGCACTAGCGAGCACATAGAGAAACGTTTTTTCCTTGAGAGTTTCTAGTGAGGTCCGTACTGGACGAGAGGCAAACAGCGAGTCCCTTTTTCTTCTTACTGCGATTGCGCTTAAGGCAGAGTTTTTTCCAAGCAATTGAGAATATACATATGTATATATAAAGGCTGTCTCTTTTAAACCCAAAAAAGACAGAGTGTTCCGAACACAGTGTATAATTCAATAAAGACAATGCAATAAATTATCAATGATCTTTTTTTTTCGCCTAATAAACTCACATTACCTGAATTCCATGAATTAAGGTATGAAAGAGTCTTAGTCAATACTTTACTTTTAATGTGGTGTTAAATGTATTTCTAACAAATTAATTAATATTTCAGGAGTGTCCATATCCATAAATATATTCCTCTCTGCTGTTTCGAAACAAGGAAGAAGTGAGTATATAGCGGATTACTTGGAGGCACTAAGGAAATCAAAATTTTCAAATAATACAAATAACTTGTATTGCCAATATATAACATATCACTAGAGAACTTGTTTCGTAGCTGCCATCAACTTTAAGTCGTCCATGTATAACAAATGGTTTATCTTTAATGCTTGTACGTTGTTGTGTTTGAGACTGAACCCAAAATTAGTCGAGTTCAGTTTGTTTGAGAGAGGGTTCATGGCAAGGCAGAACCACAGTGGGCTAAGAGAGTCTCCCTGTAATATACCCCTTTTAATTGGAATGGGGTCAGTTTGTATCGAACATTTGGCTTCATTCAGTGAGATTTTGGTTTGCAAGGTGGACATGGCATATTCTAAAAAGTTAATAATACAATTATTCACTTTATAGAGTTTCAGTACCTTAATGAGCCAATCATGTGGAACTGAATCAAAGACCCGTTTGTAGTCCACATATGCCATGTAGAGATTTCGACGTTTGGCGTGGGCTTGATTGCAGACAACGGAATCAATTACCAGTTGTTCTTTGCAGCCCATCGAATTTCTCGCGCATCCCTTTTGTTGATGAGTAATTATGTGGTTCAGGTCACAATGTTTGAAAATGCTATGATTATTGCACGATGTTATGAGTTTGTATAAGGTTGGAAGGCAAGTGATTGGTCGGTACTTTGCTGGGTCCTGTGCACATAGGTTGTCCTTTGGTAAGAGGTATGTCGCACCATGCGTAAGGAAACTAGGCATCTTATGTGGGTGGGTAATTACGTCATTTATAGGGGCTGTTAGTGTTTCGTGGTTTGCGTACAGTTTCTTTATCCTGTAATTTTGTACACCATCTGGTCCTGGTGCTTTCCATTTACGGAGGTGCTTCATTATGTTGGATGTATCTTCCGTTGTAAATGGTAGGTGTTGCATGCCATCACAGTTCTGAAATGCAGCCTCCTCCTCAGTAATCCAGCTGGCTTTGAAGTTATAGGAGACTGTTGTGGAAAGCTGTGTTTTCCAGAATTCCTCGATATCTGTTTTACTGGGTTAACTAGGGGCTTCATTATTATTGGTGTTGTTAAGTTTTCTATAAAACCCTTTTTCTGATTGTCGGAAAAGTGTGTTGTCTAGTTTCCGTTGGTTACTGGTTTTGTACCTTCTCAATCGACTAGTGTAGACGAAGAGCTTTTGTTGTAGACTGTCCAGACACCGCTGAGATGTGATGTTTTCTCCATCCCACTGGGAGTGTATTCGGTTATTGTCCATAATAGTATTGACAAGCCTTTCTATTCTGATGTTCCTGACTCCTCGTTGGTATTCGGTCAATCTTCCAACGTCTTTCCGAAGAGAATTGATTTTCCCTTCAAGCCTTCTTTGCCAAGGTGGTATTCGAGGTGTTTGTCTAAATTGGGGAGGGTCTTGCTTTGGTCTTACTGCGACCCCAATTGTTCTGCAGATGGAAGTTCCAGCACAGTAGATGATTGTGTGTAGCGACTCTAACGTATTAGCACCTAAAACATAATTTGGCAAGATAAATTTGTTCATAGCCTGCAAGCGGATACCCAATTTCTTAGATTTTAGTTTGGGAAGAGCTGGTCTAGTTAGTGAATCTGTTCCACTATAAGAGCTCCTTCCATTTTTGCTTGGATCTTTTCAAGCAGGTCAGCGTTGGTTGGCTGTTCTTGTTGTAGTTCTTGAGTCTCGTCCGCTCTTTGGGCCAAAGTTGTTTCAGGCTCTGGATCGATTGTATTTCGACCAAATAGTTCGCGCTCCACTTCGCTCTTTATTCTGTCCAGTTGTTCCATCGAAATAAGGCCATTTCTCAAGATGACACGATATTGATCTGCGACTCTCTGTTCAGTAACTTGAAGCTCTGGATACTCACGACAGAACTCTTGATGGAGTATTTGGCGATATCCAGTCTTGTCCTGGCCAAGGTTCGTAATTCTGTAAAACGTGCGCATTATAAATTCATTCATGGCGCCAGTCCATTTCATGTGCTGTTTTTTCAGTCCCGCTTGAGTGAGCGCTGGCTGCACAACACTGTCTGCGGGTGGAGTTCTCGTTCTCCTTTGACTCCGTTGGGGATGGTCACGTTGTTGTTGTGACTGTATTTGTTGTGGTTCTTCTGGTTCTTGGACTGCAGGGGCCCGCCTCCTCAACAGCCTGCCACCGACGTCCCGCATGCTGTCATGTCCAGCGCCGGCTCCAGACATGCCCTGGAGCCGGCGCCTGGATTATTATTATTATTATATGGCGCTTACTACAATGACTACTAATGTAGTCATTGGCTGAATACAATTATACATGGTGATTCCAAATATGTTAGAAACTAAATGTTTTATTGGGCGGCCCAGTTGCATGTACAGACTGTTTAGAATATTGAGTGTAGTGCAATTATAGTTATACAGGGTGGTTAGAAAAAATAATTATATAGGGTAGCTTACCAGCGGTTCAATTATAGGGTACTTGGAATAGAGAGCGCAGTATAATTATAGTTAAACAGGGTGGTGGAAAAAATATTGTATAGGGATACATATGCAGGTATGGTGGAAGTATGTGCTGGAGAATAATTATAGTAATACAGTGTGCTTTAAAAAATGTTAGAACAAGAATGCAACATTTTGTAGTCCATAAGCAGTTGCATGTATAGGATAGATGCAATATAGAGTGAGAGAAATTATAGTTATACAGGGTGATTATAAAAATATTAGAAAAAGAAATGATTTATAGGGTAGCCACTATCAGTTGCAAAAATTTAATGATTGAAATATAGGGCGCACTAGAATTATTGTTACAGAAGGTAGTTCGAAAAATTTATAAACTAAAAGAGCTAATATAGACCCTTAGTGAATGAATTCACAGGGTTCATGGACTAAAGGGCGCATTAGAATTACAATTATACAGAGAGTGCAAAAAATATTATACAAGAATGCATATACGGGGTGGTGTAAATATATGCTGAAGTAGGGTTATAGTTATACAGTGTGGCTGAAAAATATTAGAATAAGCAAGCAGTTGCATACATAGGATAGATGCAAAATAGTTTGAGAGGAATTATAGTTATACAGAGTAATTACAAAAACTGTTAGAAAAGGAAATGGAATATTGAGTTGCATATATATAATGATTAAAATATAATTATAGAAGATGGTTAAAAAAAAATAAAAACAGTAAATATGATGGCTCATAGGCAGTTACATATATAGAATGGTTGGAGTGGCACAAAAAAAATAAATATGATGCGTGGTCCATGAGCAGTTGTATATACAGGGTAGTTAAAATATAGTTCAGCGTAGAATTATTATAGTTACATAGGGTCGTTAGAAAAATATTAGCAAACATTTGGTGGAAGTATATTATGAAGTGGAATTATTATAATGAGTAGTTTAATCAATGTTAGAGAACTGAAATTAAACAAAAACATTTCATTATGAGAAAAAATAGTTCATACAGCAAATGTTTAATCTGTATCAACATTGTTGATAAATTCTTGAATTTAATAGTAAAGTTCGGTCACAAATGTAGTATTTATTAAATGTAGAAATGGAAATTGAATAAGTTATAATAATAAATTAAAGTAAATTATTGTGCCATTTCTAGAAATACAATTTCTACTTCATAACTATTCAATACTTTCAAATGGAATTGACATTTAGCTATATTCTATTTTCCATATTATTCTACTATTATTGTAAAAGCTGAATTATTTAATTCTAATAAATTTCGTAGTAAATAAATTTTTCTCTTTAATTTCCACTTAATGCATCTTTGTCATATTAAATTCATATTTATCAATTTGAACACAAATAAAGTCCTATTAATTATATATGAACAAGAAGTTGAATTTCATTACTGATTGACATAACTGGTCGAATTTAAACCACAGGCGATTCTAGTTTTAATTAAATTTTGGTTAACTAACCGAAAAATATTTCAAAAGCATGATTTGATAGTATTAAGATGAGATATCGCAAGTAGGGGGTTTCTATTTAACATTACTGATGGGATGGTTTAGGATGACGGGATAAGTCAGCACAGAATAATTAATACATAATGTTAATTCTGCCTCGATATTATTGAAAGTAGTTTGATTTATTTTTATATCTATTTTCTTTGTCTAGATTTAGGCATAGTAAGTTTTCGAATAAAAACCATTGGTCATTCAGAAAGTTAAATGAGTTCAACCTACCTACTTACGCGGTAGTTTACGTATAATGTAAAAATAGAGCGTGCAATAATTGGTACCATTACTCATATGTTACCTGATGAAAATCCCAATTAGTAATAATAATGAGACTCGGTATTTGTGCACATGCTTGAAACGCGACCCTGCACGAAATTATTTGATTATGATTTAATATTTTTAGTTATATCTCGTGTGTTGGATAAATACGTCGCGTATATCTAATCTAAAAATATTAGTCAGCCCCACGTGTATAGTGTGTATGAATAGTGTGGTTCGCTTATTATTACCCTAAAGTGACATTAATAATGTAAATTATACTAGTATTCTGATTAAGCTAATCAAAAAATATGTACCAGCAAAAGGATTTAGATGTTTTGTCCCTTGAAAATTTTCTTCTTTTCTGTAAATTTGTACACTGAATCTAGGTCTAGCAGGGCAATGTAGAAATAATGCTGAAGTTAATGGATGTCTTGTTTATTAGGATTATCTGCAATACAATCAACTATCTTCCTGAGTACAAACAAATGTAGTGTTTTAAACCATTTTATATATTAACTATGCAATGGTTCTAGTATTATTTCTGTATTGAGTATTTGAGTTGTCGTAAAATAAATTTTACAATGACAATTTCGCTGACTGTCCATAATTTAATATTGACAACTCTACTCTATAAGAGTCAGCAGTGGGCAGACTTACCGTATTTTAACAACCCTTTATTTTCGATATCTACAGTTCACACATGTGATGAGGAGATTTCTACAGTCTTGCTGAGGTATAGTATTAAGTTTGCCACTCTTAATTGAGCTTTGCTTCTGTCAAAAGATGGGTATGTATGATATTATTGCACTCACTCTCATGAAAGATCGGTTTGCTTCTTCTTATCTAGTTCTTGGGATTATTTCGTTTCGTTCGTTCGTTTAAATTTTTATCTAAAATGTTTAGTGTAAACGCTGGTATATGGAATTATCATATTTCGAAACTAGTTTTTTTCATTTATCCCATGATTTTATTGTCATTGACAAATGAGAAATGAAATTTAAAAAAATCTAATAAATTAATTATGCAACTTAGTCAGGCATCATACCAGGAGTTTTGTAGGACGAACCGTCAAGTTTCGTAACCCTTCATCATCTACCTTTTCGAGATTTTAGAATCGATTGAATGCAAGACAATATATTTTTCCTAATCGAGAAACTTCATCAGTTGCGCTTCCTTCAACCGATTAAGTTCTCCAAATATTATTTGCGTATTTCATACGTATGATTAAAACTCCTGGGTAAGGATATTCATTGCCGTTAAAAGAAGTCTGTTGTTGTTTTCTGACGGATATTTGTGGCATATTTTTCAATGTTAAAACACTTTCTGGGAATTAACACTACAATTCACGAAACTGCTGTATATTTCCTAAGGTTTTGGGGTCTAGGTCAGAACCCGTTGGCTATGGCAAAGAAACTACCAAAAAAAGGCACAATTCTAAAATGTAAAATTAAAATGTTTGACAATTTCGATTATTTGACTTTTGACGTAACTAAGAGAATTTAATTTGGTAATTATACAGGGACCACGGAAACTAATGATCACATAATAATATTTGCCAAAGATCCGATCAAAGAAAAAAAAAGAATTACATTCAATTAAAGTTTAAAAAAATGACAGGATTACTAAGTTTTTACCTGCAGATAAAGGCAACGCTAAAGTTATTTTTAATAAAATTGACTACGATTCCAAAATTCAAAACATAATGAACCAAGGATAACATACAAAATTAAAGAAAGCTCCAACAACTTCTATAGAAAACAAAATATACTTTACAATCACAAACATGAATTTACAGAACACGAACGTAAAATTCTCAGTCCACATTATTCTAAACCGCTACAATTTTATGGGCTACCTAAAATTCAAAAACCCAACATTTCATTAAGACATCATCAGTTCTATAAATTCTCCACACAGTGAACTCTCAATTTTTTTTTTAATTATTTCACCACTTACTGGTAAGCCTATTTCTCACCTTAACAGCGCACATTTCTTAGACAAATTATCAGATATACAATACAAAAATACTATACTATACAAAGTTTTGACATTGTAAACCTATACAATAATGTTCCTGTCATTAAAACCCTTCCCATAGTAAAAGAACGATTAGAACATGATTCTTTACTAAATCAACGTACACAAGTATTCATTGAAACAATAATGAAACTACTAACATTTTGTACAAAGACAACATATTTTCAACTAAATGATGACTTCTACCAACAAGATTTTGTCATGACAATTGGTTCCTGTCTGTCTCCTGCTTTAAGCAACATTTTTTGTATGTAAAAATTTGAGGAACAAACAATTTTCTCAAGACATATTAAACCTTTGGTTTGGTGGCGTAAAGCATACTATTATCGGCTTCTTAAATCAATGAGTACCAAGCTCGTTTTGTTTGAATACCAGGCAAATACCTATTTAAATGCAAATTTTTCCATTTCGCGAAGACGATGCTTTTGGTCTAACATTCTCCTGGCCTAATTAATAGAGAATTCATTGACAACACATATCAAACTCTAAACTGCTTTTTGGTGCGATTATACACAGGGTGTTTAGTTATAGCAAACAAAATCACAAAGTAAAGTGATAAAGGAATTGCATATGTATAATGATTGAAATATAGGACGGAGTAGAATGATAGTTACAAAAGGAGTTAAAAACATAGGCAGCCGTATATACAGGATGGTTGAAATATAGGGTGGAGTGGAAGTTTGGTGGTATAAAAATGTTGGAAAAAATGTGGAATTAAAATTATATAGGGTGATTAAAAAACTGTTTTATGATGTAGACATAAACAAATCATATACAGGATGGTTGAAATATATGCTGGAGTTGAATTTTATTTACACAGTGTAAAACATTATTTATTTCATAGCCCACAAGATAATAGAAAATGTTCAAATGAAATAACTTATGGGGTAGCTCTCAACGACTTATATACGGTTCTACTGCGTCCTACAATTTACAGAAGGCAGAAATTCATGGTTTCCCGTAGGCAGTCGTATGTGCATGATGGGTGGAGTGGAATTATCTATAGTTATATGGGGTTGTCAAAAAAGTTGAAAAAAGTTTGCATGGCGTGGTTCATAAGGCATAAACAGATGTTAAGCTTATTAAGTCATCGCGTACTAGTACATTTTATTCGTAAACTTTTACCTGTCAATTTAAATGAAAATGTATCATTGCGTAATGCTGGGGCATTCGATGTTACCTGGTCCTGTCTATTAAGGTTATACATACAAAATAAAAATAAAAGATAAGAACTACCTAAGTTCAAAAAAACTAAAAAGTTCAAAATAAAACAGTAAAAAATATATATTTAACCGACTTCCACCTATAACTAAATAGCTGAAAATAATTGTAACATAATACAACTCTAGCAATAAATAAAACATTCAATGTTGATAAGTACCTAGCCAGAAATTAAAAAATGTAAACATTACAAGGTGCTCATTCTGTACAAATTAATTACCTACCAATTTAGTATATTTTTGAAGTCGGTGCCAAGCAACAATCAAGTTTGTTGAAGTAGTAGAGAAGTACAAAATGCAGGATTTTAGATTTTAATGTATACATTTTTTACTTTTATAAACTTTTTTAACCACGCTGTATAACTATAATTCCACTCCACCTTATATTTCAATCATCCTGTACATGCAACTGCTTCTAACATTTTTTGAACCCTACACCCTATAACTCGAATTTCCTTACTGCATATGTTTATTTAAGCATTTTTTAATAGCATTTTGATCCACCCAATACAACATTTTTTGAACCACCCTGTATAACATTAATTTTATTCCTATATATGGAACTGCTTATGTACCACCCAATATCACACTTATTTGGAATATTTTTAGAACCCTACTATAATTTGACTTCTAGACCAATCAATAGAGATTTTTTCGTGCAAAAAATACTATCAGGATACCGCCTGTGCCATCACATTAAGAATGATTTGTAGTAATATTTTGCTACCTTTTCCACTCGCAACTATGGTTTTTTAATTTATTATAAACAATTGAAACAAGAAAATTGCGTTTTTTTTCGTTGCATGTTTAAAAATACTAAACTAATCTCAATAGTGTCAACAGGTGAATTGTAAAGCATGGAAATACCAATGAAATAAGCCCAGGATCGATCCGATAAGATCTTTAGTAACAGGGAAAAACAAAAAATACTGGAAAATTTAGCGGTTTTCTTTATATTATCATAACTCCGTCACTATCGAAGTTGTAGAACTGGGCTTGTGGGAACGGATAGTAATTGATATCTACCTTATGCTTGACTAAACCAGGCGCTATCGGTTTATTAGTTTTTGAATAATTGTGATCTAAAGTTTTTAGTCCACTATTCTTGCAGTGTGTCTCCATGCGACATGGATCGTCAAATATCAATTCAGAATAGAGATGTTGAGGTAGAGGTATCATTCTACAACGCCTCTATTTTCATTTTTCATTAAATATCTGTGAAATATACGAAAAATGTTAGCAAAAATGACCAAAATTTGGTGAGCGTATGAATGTGTTCGAGTAGTGGGGGAACACAGTTGTTGAGGGGAACTGCTAACAATAATTATTATCGACAGTAACTGTCACTCTGACGGATGGTGAAAGAATTTAATCGTTAAAAAAAACTTCTATACAGAGTGATTTGTTCTATTTTATTATATCAAATGAGAACTGTTTGTTTATTAATATATTTATATGTAAATGGTTTCTCGTATTTGCTTTAATTTGTGGATTTTGGGTTTACGGAACATCGAAAGAGAGCGGTCATTAGAAAAATTCTTACTTATGAGGATTTTAAATATTAAAACGATCTATATATGTGCATTTACCATATATTACTATACGCTTCCCCTCAACAACGGTGTTTCCCCCACTCCTTGGATACATTCATACGCTCGCCCATTTTTTGTCATGTTTGCTAACATTTTTCAGATATTTCACAGACATTTAGTGAAAAATGAGAATAGAGGCTTTGTAGAATGACACCTCTACTTTCAACAACTTTTTCCAAAATTGAAATTTGATTATCTATGACGCATGGAGATATAATGCAAAAATAGTGTACAAAAAACTTTATATCAAAATTGTTCAAAAACTAATATACCGGTAGCGTCTGGTTTTGGCATACATAAAATAGATGTAAATTACTATCAGTTCCTAAAAGCCCATTTCTACAGCTTCTAAAGTGACGAAGATACGATTTTTTTTTAAAAATGCTACATTTTTCAGTATTTTTTCTTTTCCCCTGTTACTAATGATCCAATCGGATCGAGCCTGGGCTCATTTCATTGGTATTTTCATGCTTTACAATTGACCTGTTGACACCATTGAGATTAGTTTATTATTTTTGATTTTATAAACATGCTAAGAAAAAAAACCTAATTTTCTTGCTTCAATTGTTTATAACAAAGTAAAAAACCATAGTTGCGAGTGGAAAACATAGCAAAATATCACTGCGAATCCTAGTTAATGTGATGGCACAGTCGCTATCCTGATAGTATTTTTTACACATTGTCAGTTAATTTTTGCTCTATTGATTGGTCTATTCGCTCTATATTTTAATTGCTTGCTGCATTGCTTGCTACTTGAATTTCGATGCATACGCACATACACACACACACACCTAACACTGTACAGAAAAGAAAAAATCGCTCACCTAACAAAGTTTCATTTAGATACACTAATGGCATATTTTGTGCCATTTCACTCGATTGCAAACCCTATAAAATGAAAATCGTTACAAACAGCTTTTACGATATACTTTTATGGCATATCTTGACATATAAGCTAGATATTTGCTATGAAAATTTCACATTTACATTGATATTTACCGTTCTTTATCCATATTTTTACGATTTTTAGAAAAACGATATATTTTACCGTATAGAAATTTATACGAAATCAAGCTCGAACATCTCTTTGTAGAATACAATTTAAAATACTCAAATTGCTTGAGCCGTTTTATAGAAAACAGAATAGATTCATTCAAATTCACTGATGTGTAGTAAATCTCAGGCTTAAAAAATTATATGGTACCTTTCTGTAATATTCCTTAATACAGTGCCGTTTGAATTATCAACATTGCCCAACCGGTTTTTGAATAATTACTGTGCATCCATAAAAAAAATGTCGATGAATTGATAACCTCCTTCTTTTTGGAAGTCTGTTAAAAAATCCGCGTCGATTTGATAACTCCCTCATTTTTGAGAGTCGGTTAACTAAAAGTACTTTAACTATCATGTCATAGTTTTATTGCTAAAATACCTAATTTCAGCCAACAAACAATACAAACTTAGTTGTTTTCAAAAGGATATGTGTGGCATATTTTTTCAATTTTTAAGCACTTTCAAAAATTTCGTTACTTGTGGTATTATTACCCAGAATGTGATTAAACATTAATGCAAACCTACTTTTTACTTCCAATATGAATTGGAATTGTTCACGAGACAAAATTATTTAAAGTTTAATGATCAATTCCATCTACTTAATTAAGGACGTCTTATCGAATTATCAAGGAAAACGACTGCCCCATCTTTCCTTCTATCTTACTTTCTATCCACATACTAGAACCAATGCAGAAAGCAGTTTCTGGGTTTGAAGATACTGTCTAAATAGGTCTTTGTTCTTCATTTGGTTCCTACCACTGCAAGGGCTGATGATACATATACCAAATAAAGCACTCTTTCTTAACATGGGCTAAGAAACATAAGCAAATATGGACCTATTGGTGACGATAACCCTAGTGGAGATCGATTAATTCATTAATGCGTTGACAATGTTCTAGTACATCTATATTGTATTTATAGGGACATCACGACCAAATGTATTACATGTTGATTACAAATTCGATTTAGAACACCCATTATCCAATGTAAAACACTAGCGGTAGCTGACTGTGGTTCCGACCACTAATTATTTTTTACAAAAAATGATGTATAGAAAACAGGTCCAGAGCTTACATGATGAAACAATATCAATAGTTTGAATAATTATGAATCTGGACGTAATTCAAAAATATTTCCAATTAGGCGTTATTCGAATTACAGTCAGAAGCCGACTTGAGCGATCCTAGAAAATTATGAATTTATGGGATCATCAGTCTCCTGAAATATCGCTAATACTACCAACGCTCTAGAGAAATATGTTGCAAAATTCAAATACATATGATAGATAAGAGTTCTTCTTACACTTAAATTCAAAGCGAAAGGTTTGGACTATTAAGGATAAAGGGGGTATTTTACAAACGGACACTTTATTTGCAAAAATAGAACATGATCTCAAATACAGGCCCAATCATCCTCAGAGCTACTCCTCCATTTCTACATTATCTCACGCCTGACAACACACTCTTGCAATCCGAAACTGTTACTGTTCTTTCAGAGGCTTATTCTAAAAAGAATAAAGACGAACAAGCCTGCAGGATATGATTCCATTACTGCTGATGTCTTAAGAAACCTTTAATTAATATGGATGGAGAACATTACATCGTATGTGAAACCAAGTATGCCATACAGGCAGATGATCAGGGGACTGGTGGAGGACTAGAATCATATATCTCCATCAAAAGTAAACAAAAGACAATTGTAACAACTAGGGACTACTAGTTCTTATCTCTCATGCCCGTAAGGTACCTTCTGTAACGACACCTAGGAAATTCCATAAACTAGCAAATAGGATCAGAGCAGGGGGTTTTGTGAAGGGCAAAACAAATTTTTAATTTAGGAAATATTGAAACGGTTTATGAGTGTTATATTCTCGTGTTTATCTATTTAGATAATCATACTAAGGCCAAAATTGGCAAGTATGTAATAGCCGACACAGGTACAAAGCTGGAATGCTAAAACCTTAATGAAAAAACAAATCTTGAGAATCTAACTTTGATGTCTTTTATAAGTTTCCTTATATCTTTCAGAATTTGTTACATTTAATTCGATTTTTTTTTCAGTTGACATTCTTTGTTTGAACTATAAAAATCATTTTATACGATATTTCAATTTATACATATTTTTTATTAAAACTATAAAGTGTAACTATAAGAAGAAAATGTTCATCCACATAACAGCAGTATGTACATTACAAATAATAACATTTATAGTGCTTTGTGATTTAATTGTTGCTAACAGACAAGTTGAGGAGTTGGACAGTATGTCAGCCGATAGTTCAATAGTGACTAGTGCGAGAGTTATAAGGAATAGCTCAGAAATTATCTATAGGCAAATACGCAGTGCTAAGCTTTATCGTAGATGTCGAAGGAATGCCCAACTCTGCCAACGTATTCAAACATATGTTTACAAGCCAGAGGGATATTATGCTCCTCAAATATGTGGGGGAAACAGGTGCGCGTACTATTTTCCAGACTGCATACAGCGATACCCAAGACCTTGCCCATTACCAAAATCAACTGCGACACGAGCCACAACTAGTTCATCGTCCAGCCTTAGGACTTCTTCACAACAAAGCAAATGTAAGTAGCTAACGTTTACATAATAAATATATAAGCTTTGATGAAGACAGTATGATTACAAGATCAACTAGTTATTGGAACAATTCCACAAATGGTTCTTACTACGTTTTGAATAAAACTATTTCAACTGTAGTGTTTTCCAGAAATCATTCTAAAATCCTCATCGCTACCGAAAACAACGAAAATAGCAAATATATAATTAATATAAATAAATTAGTCACTCATCTAGGTTACAATTATTACCTAAGAAAATTGATAAGTCTATAGAGAAAAATATTAAAAATTAACACTGCATTTATACAACGGTAATAATGGTCTTGAGCTTGGTAACCATTATCAACGTCGCATTATGAGTCAAATGGCAATTTTTAACTTTACCTAATATCTCCGAGAACAATAGATATATGATCAAAAATTAATTTAATTTTTTAGGTCCACAGAATAATCAAACCCAGAAGCGAAACTCTTGTCGGAACCTTTGATGTTTTGGGGTCAAGATTTCATGACCTTGAACACAATCGGCCCTTACTTTGAAAGTAACGATATCCGGGCGGTAACTTTAAATTAAATATAAGGACGAATTAATATTCAAAGAGGAACAACTCACAGTCTTGTTAAAGTATATTTTAATTCTCAAAATTTTTTTGACAAAGTCACCTCATTTGTATTCCTCGTTCTGATGCAATTGTGAATAATAAATAAAATTATATTTTAGTGCTAATAAGACGGTCCTTGGACTGTTTTTAATGTTTTAAACACGATGAATTTCACTTCATGGTTAGAATATGTTTGATAATTATAATTGATATAGAAATAAATATTGTGTATATACAAGTAACATTTATTTAACAGATTTTTTGTGAATAATAGGATTATTTGTGTAGCTTTTACTCTGATGATAGGGAACATTTAGAACTTAGAAATAATATTATAATACTTTACAATTCTGTGGTTCATTGAACCTATCCTCAAATTAATGGCTTTTTCGCACATGCGCAATGAAATTTGGCGACAACAGAGAATTTCGTTTCTGAGTTTGATTATTCAGTGATTAGGTCATGAAGATTAAGGGGAAAACATTTAGAGTGCCATCATCTCTTATTTTAGAGATGGAAATGAATGAAAGTGGTCACATTTTAATAACCGATATTATTGTTCGTTTTTATGGTATATCGTATATTTAAAAAAACAGCGTAGTTATTGTCACTCATTTTTTTGTTGTTGTAGGATAATTAATATAGATTAAAGAAATAATTATCAGATGCTACCATACCCTAAGGTAGAGCTATGAATAGGGACACGATATCGAATAGAAAGTATCGATACTATACTCATGGGTAGTATCGAAAAAAAAGTATGGTACTCGTAAAAGTATCGAAACAAAAGTATCGAGTACTTTTTTATAGCCCAATACCCACTACTAGATATCATGACTCAATGTCAGTCAGTAACGTTAGTTCAGCTTTAGTAGGAGTCTAGGCAGGAACTTCGCTCCCGATAGCAAGATTATTCCATTTTTTTTGCTCATTCTTTTGCAAAATGGTCTCCTAAAAACAAATCCGAAGGTTGCAAGGCGAGAAATTGTTTAAACTATTTTTTAACACATAAAAAATTTACTTATTTCTTCGAAAACCGTTTTTGGGTCAATTTGAGCAAGGAAGGTCGCTTGTAATTTTTCTCCAAAGTTGTTCGTTTTTGAGTTATAAGCGATTTAATTAGTTGGAATAAACCCGAAAATTACCATTTTCAATGCTCTATAACTCGGATAAAAATCATCATTTTTGAACCCTCAAAAGTCAAATGACAGTTTTAACATTCCTCTACAATATCTTTTTTTGGGATTATTTCATTGCAAAGCCTTTATTTTTAAATGCTCATAAAACCCGTGCGCGTGTTGTCGATACTTACCAGCGATGTTGCGTCTCTCTCTCTCTCAATTGAAATTAAAAGAATAAAATAATTAACAATGCATCTATTGAGTACCATAATATGAATTTATTTTATTGTCAAATATCAACATGGTGTCAACTAATATTCGATTTCGAAATAGAAAGTGTGGCAAGTATAAAACATTTAAAAAAAAAATATAACCGACTTCTACCTATAACTAAAAAGCTAAAAATAATTATAACAAAATACAACTCTAGCAAATAAATAACACATTCAATGTTGTAAGGTACCTACCCAGGAAGTAAAAAATGTAAACATTAAAAGGTGCTCATTCTGTACAAATTAATTACCTAACAATCTAGTATATTTTTGAAGTCGGTGCCAAGCAAATCTAAAATTCTTCATTGCGTACTTATCTACTAATTCATCAAACTTGATTGTTGCTTGGCACCGACTTCAAAAATATACTAGATTGGTAGGTAATTAATTTGTACAGAATGAGCACCTTTTAATGTTTACATTTTTTATTTCCTGGGTAGGTACCTTACAACATTAAATGTGTTATTTATTTGCTAGAATTGTATTTTGTTATAATTATGTTTAGCTTTTTAGTTATAGGTAGAAGTCGGTTATATATTTTTTAAATGTTTTATTTCCAACTTTTTAGTTTTTTTGTACTCAGGTAGTTTTCATTCTTTATTTGTTATTTTGTATGTAAAATCTTAATAGACAGAACCAGGTAATATCGAAAGCCTCAACATTACACAATGATACTTTATCATTTAAATTGACAGGTAAATCTTTACAAACAAAATGTACTAGTACGCGTTGACTTAATAAGCCCAAAATATATTTATGCCTTATGGATTATGCCTTGTAACCTTTTTTAAACTTTTTTTGACAACCCTGTATAACTATATAATTCCACTCCAACCTATGTACCAACCAGCCTGTACATACGACTGCCCACGGATAAGCATACATTTGTTAGCTGCCTTCTGTAAACTATAGGACGGAGTAGAATCCATCCTATATTTACGGAGTCAAATCCGTCCTATATTTCAACCATGGTATATACCTGCTTGTGGGCTACCCCATAAATTAATTCCTTTTTAACATTTTATGTTATCGCCCTGTGTAACATTAATTCCTCTCCACACTTTATTCAACTTTTTATGGGCTATAAAAGAAATAATTTTTTAATCACACTGTATAAATATAATTCAACCCAGCATATATTTCAACCATCCTGTATATGATTTGCTTATGTCCACATCATATAACAGTTTTTTAATCACCTTGTATAATTTTAAGTTCACATTTTTTTCAACATTTTTATACGTTTTTTACGTCCAGTCCACCCTATTTTCCAACCATCCTGTATATACGGCTGCCTACGGACCACTATCATTCTAGTCCGTCCTATATTTCAATCTTCATATAAATGCAACTCCTTCTACCACTTTACTTTGTGATTTTGTTTGCTATAACTAAACACCTTGTCTATAAGCCACCAAGTACCAGTTTAAAGTTTGACATGTGTTGTCAGTGAATTTTCTATTAGGCCGGGAGAATGTGACAACCAAAAGTACCGTCTTCGCAAAATGGAAAAATTTGCATTTAAATAGGTATTTACCTGGTATACAAACAAAACGAGCTTGGTACTCATTGATTTAAGGAGCCGAAATTACTATGCTTTATTACATAGAAAATTTTCAAATTCGTAATTAAAACTTCCAGTGCCTAAAATTACCACACTATTACGTTGGAATTAAAATATTTATGAGGAAATGTCCGTTTCGATGAAATTTTTGATAAGAATTTTGGAATTTTCGGCGATTTTCTGCAAAACTGCAAGTTGCACGTCGCAGAAAAGTATATGAGATCACCTAAGGATCTTCCTTAATAGATTAAACGTTAAAAAACTATACACATCCATAAGGAGTTATCGAAAAATCGACTAAAATATTAGGGATATTGGTCGATTGAGTTAAGTCCGAGATGTCGGACGACGTGAACGTGTGTGTACGGTGTTCTGACAATTTTATTGTAAATACTAAACACATACAATGCCAAATATGTAACAGACGTTTTCATCCAACGTGCATTAGCATGAAAAATGATCTTTATAAATTCATTAGTAAAACTGACTGCCTTTTTTGGTTTTGTGAAGTGTGCAAAAAATCAACGCGTCAGAAACTGTCGGTTGACAAACCACAAGAAAACCCGGAAAACAAACTTATATTGTGTCAAAAGGAAATAGAATGCTTGCAACGAGAAAAGGATCTACTAGAGAAATCAGTAAGTGATAAAGAATCTTTAAATAAATTATTACAATATAAAATAAACCAACTACAGGAAAAAATCTATAATATTTCACCGAATTCCAGTGAGGTGTTTTTGCCTGATGCCCAACAAAAAAGTGCTTGTCGAAGTACTTATAGTAGCATTTTACAAAAACGTGTAAACAATGATTCATTGACTCTCTTAATAACATCAATGTTGGGGCTTTATTACTTAAAACCCTTTTTTAAAAAAACAACAGAATTTATTGAAACACAACTATCACTACTTGTTACAAAAAAGGACTATTTTATAATTATTATTACAGCAAATGAACAGACCAAATGTTGTGGCTCTGAACAACGTTAAAAGTCTTAAGTTGAACTCAAAAAGCTAATGAAGATTATGAGCGTGTGATGAAGATTATGAGCGTGTGTTGAAGATTATGAGCGTGTGATGAAGATTAGGAATATTCTCCTATTTATAATCTCTGCTGAAAATGGGGAACTATGCAGAATCATCATTTATGCAGGTGCATCTAGTAATATAATATAGGTATTGTTTTAGTTTCTGCGTAATTCCTTTACAATGGATTATTGTTTTATTCTAGACATTAATCAGCATATTATTATTTATAAGTCATGAAAGGTGATATGTAACACTCCTCCCCCTCTTATTTAAAATTTGGAGTCTACATTTGACACAAATTTTTTTAGATTTAAAATTGAAAAAGTTACAAAATTCAAAATTAAAATTAGTAATATAACATTTGTTGAAACTTACAATTCGTTTAATTAGATTGCGGGTTCTTGCATTTCTATTATGTTTTCATCTCGAATTGAAGATCTTCTTCGTGGTCTGAATCTTCTTAATAGGCTTCTGGATTGTCCTGGTTCTGCGTTTATTGTTGGGAATATAATTGCTGGGAACTGCTTTCTACATCTTTTTCGACATTTGTAAATAATGAAAATTGAAATAATTAGTACAATTAATACGATACACAAAATTGTTAACCACTGGGTATGTCTTTGAGTGAAAGGTCTATTTATTATATCATCAAGTTCTTCGGAATAATGATCTAACTTATGTTCTGCAATATTAAGTTCATCAAGTTCAAGTTTTTGAATTTTTAAAGGCTTTAATTTAAACACATTTCGCGCACTTTTTGTTTCTTCGCAACATTCATAAGGAATGTTTGGAGTTTCGATGACTCTGGAATCTTCTGATTTGTAGTTTTTGCTTGACTGTATTCTGATTGAACCAACGTAACATATACAATGGGGTTGTAACTTCAGGATTGAATTTGTATTTATATTTATTGTTTTTGTTGTATCTTCTTTGCATTGGATACTGATTGGTAAAAGGGCATTGGTGACGATTAACCATTCATTTTCAGATATATGTTGTACCTTGTAGTCTTCAATATTGACTTCAATGGTTTGGCAATTTTCTGGTAACTTTATGGATTTGATTACTTTTATTTCGCAGGGTGCGTGTTCATCAATTGGATATGCGATTAAGTTGTAACAAACTTTTGTTTCTGATTCGATGCTTTTGCATTTTTCCAAATTATCAATTGTAATATAAAGATTATTATTTCTGCTAACAGCTATATACTTATATGTGTTTAGGATAAGGTGAGACAATTTGGTTTTTTGATTAAAAATTGGTAAAGAGTAAACATGTAGGAGTTTGTATTCTTCAGGTTCTACTAAAGGAATTGGTAAGATAAAGACGATTTTATTATCGGATTGATAAGCTTGAAGTTCAATTATATCAAGGTATTTTGGAATATTTTCTAGATTTGGTAACATTGGTAAAACATGTGTGCTTAAACTTGTGGAAATTAGTCTTAATTGGAATATAAGGTCTTCGGGTTGAATTACCGATGGATGGATGCTTTTGAGTCTTGCGAATGTGACTGAATCAATGATATCGTTAAGTTCATTTTCTATTAGAATGAATGACTCTAATAATTGTTCACATATATTTATAATTTGAAGCTTTGAATCATAAAAATTTTGGTTATCTGATATGTTGAAAATAGCGTTTTCTATTTTGTGAAGATTTTCATTGAATGTTTGCTCGTCTATTTGTAGTTTGCGTATTGTATAGTTAAAGTTTTTTATTACAGAGTTAGTTACAGTGATTTGATTTTTCATTAAATTTTCTAGAGCTCTTTCGTCTTCTTCGACTTCATTTATGACTTTATCGTAATATTCACCATCTGTACTATCGAGATTTCCCGTGATTGCTTTCCATACTGAGCCTATAAAATTAAAAGCTCCTCGTTTCGTACGAGTGTTATTTAAATTGAATTCTTTTGGGTCATAAGGGTTGATATCATTTTTTATTTCGCTAAATTTTTGACTGATTGTCATTATTATTTTATTTAACATTGTAATATGAGGTTTGACTTCAGTGTAAAATGCTATAAGTCTTGGAGTGTCTCTTTCAATTAATTGCTTTATGTGATTTAAAATTGAAATATCATTTTTGAAGGAATCTAATAAAATTGTAATGTCTTTGACAACTAGTAATTTCCATTTTTCATTTGATACTTTTAAGTCTGATTCATAGTAATACTGTATTCCTAAAGTGTTATTTAAAGTTGAAATTTTATAATTACTTGCTTGACTTACTGTGATTAGTACAGCAAGAATGATGACGTTTTTCATCTGAAAAGAAAGAAAATCTATTTTAAGATTGAGCTAACTTGATCTGAGTTAATTGTGAATTCTCTGTTCGTTTCTAAGTCTTTGATTTTTAAGGCATTATTTCCTAATATTTGTATCACTTTATAAGGACCATTCGATTTGTTACTTAGTTTATGTTTTATCTGTGACTCTTTTATGAATATAAAATCATTTACTTCAATATCTTTTGGTTTTGGTTTTGCTTTTTGATCGTGACGTTCTTTAGATTTGAATTTTTTCAAAATTGTTTTTTCTCTTGCTACTTTATAAAAATATGAAATTTTATTATTTAGTTCACGTACATATTTCGAAACTAGTTCTTCTTGATTAAATAATTTTTCAGGTGGTCTTGAATTTGTGTGACCAAAAATTAGTTTATATGGCGTATAACCATGTGTACTACTTATAGAATTATTATAGCATATAACTGCATATGGGACACACGTTAGTGGATGATCTCCCGGTTTTTCAGTAACTGTTGATCTTATCATTTCCAATAAGGTACTCATAAATCTTTCGATTGAACCATTGCTCTGTGGATGATTGACTGAGGAAAATGTTAGGTTAATATTATAAAGAGTACATAGATCTCTCATTAATTGGTTATCGAATTCTCTACCTCTATCAAAATGTATTCTTAGCGGCGTACCGTAGTGCATAAAATATAATAATAGTGTATTGACAACATTTTTCGCAGATTTATTTTCAATTGGATAAGCTTGGGTAAATTTAGAAAATTCATCTCTTATCACAAGTACATAATTTTTCTCTGGTATTTCTAATATGTCGAGGTTAATGCGTTCAAACGGTGTTTTCGGCGTCTCTGTTATTACTAAGGGATTTGATAATTTTTTTCTACAAGCTTTGGATTTAATACATACTTCGCAGTTTTTTATGAAATTTTCAACGTCTTTTGTTAAATTTTCCCACTGATATTTTCGTTTTATTCTTGTTACTGTTTCTTGGATACCTCTATGCATGTTTAGTTTTCCTGTATGATTTTCTTCAATAATTATATTTCTTTGTTCTTTTTCTGGGATTATAATGTTTGGGTTACAAGTTATAAATTCTATTTCATTATCGGAAAAAATGAAAGATAGCATTTCTAAAATTGGTACATTTTTTAATTCTTCCATATAGTATTTATCGTTTTCTAACAATATCTCTTTATTGTAGTAAAGAATTTCAAAGATTGCTTGATCAGGATTTAAATGTGGAACGATGATAAGGTAATACTTTCGTTTAGGATTGCATTTTGATGTGACAACGTTTATTCTGTGTTCTTCATACATTGTATTTAAGTCAATTAAATCATCAGCTATTTTAAATTGTGAATCAGTTAATTCGCCTGGCTTTAAGAATGATATAATTTTTTTTGATGTTTGTCTAGAAATTTCTCATTAGTAAAATTACATTTAGAATAATCAATTAGTGATTTTGATTCGTGTAGTTTCTTAAAAATGTTATATTCTTCTAAGATTGTTTCATATCCGATTTCTGTATTTGGAGTATCCGGTCTTTCTTCATTTTCTTCTTCTTCTTCTTTTTCTTTTATTGGACTTCCGTAGAATATTTTTGAATAATCTCTGAGATGATTGATTCTTATTCGAGATAAGGCATCGGCATTGGTATTTTGTTTACCTGGTTTGTATATTATTTGATAATTATATTCTTCCAGTTTTAATCTCCATCTTGCGAGTCTGGAACCTGGATCTTTTACATTGAATAACCATGTTATCGGGCGGTGATCGGTATATAGTTTAAAGGTTGTCCCGTAGACGAATTTCCGATATTTAGCAACTCCCCATACTATTGCTAGTAATTCTTTCTCGATTGTCGAGTATTTTTGTTCGTGAGCATTCAGAGTTCTAGATGCGTATGCTATAGGCAAATCTTTTCCTATTTTTCCTTGTGATAGTACTGCTCCTATCGCAAAATTACTCGCGTCTGTAGTAATATTGAATTCCTTTTCAAAATCAGGATATTGTAAAATTGGATAATTTATTAATGTTTGTTTCAATGTTTCAAATGATTTCATGCAATGTTCATCAAAGTTAAATTTTATATCTTTCTTTAATAATTCAGTTAAAGGCAAAATCTTTTATAAACCTTCTATAGTATCCTGCTAAACCTAGGAAACTTTTCACGTCTTTTGCGTTTTTAGGTACTGGAAATTCTTTGACTGCTCTTATCTTTTCTGGATTGGGTTTTACACCTTCTTCTGTCACTATATGACCTAAGTATGCAACTTCTTTTTTTAAAAATTCGCATTTATCGGGTTGCAATTTAAGATTTGAATTTCTTAGTCTTTCGAATAGTTCTCTTAATCTTTGTATGTGTTCTGTTAATGATGAAGCATAAGATATGATGTCATCCATGTATACAAGTGCTCGTTCGTTTTGTATGCCAGTTAAAATATTATCCATAACTCGTTGGAAGGTCGCGGGTGCATTCTTTAAACCAAATGGCATTCTCTTAAACTCATAATGACCATTTTCAACTGTGAACGCGGTTTTTTCTATATCTGTTGGATTAATCTCAATTTGATGAAAACCTGATGCCAGATCAAGGGTTGTAAAATAACAGCAATGTCCTAATTTGTCGAGTAAATCATTTATATTAGGCAACGGATATTTATCATCTACCGTGACTTCATTTAATTTGCGGTAATCTATAACCATTCTCCATTTCTGCTTACCACTGGCGTCTAACTTTTTGGGGACTACCCATACTGGAGATGACCAAGGTGAGGATGATGGTTGGATTATTCCTTGTTTTAACATTTGATTTACTTGGGTTTTTACCTCTTGTTTATGGACATAAGGGTATCTATATGACTTTGTTGCAATTGGTTTGGCTTGCCCGGTATCTATTTTATGTTTTACGGTATTTGTGAAAGTTAATTCATCATTTTCTAGATAAAATATATCACAATATTGTTTACATAAGGCGGTAATTGCTTCTTTTTCTTCAAAATTTAAATGTTCTAAACGTAAGGATTTTTCGACTCGTTGTTGTCTTGAATATAAGTTTTCTTTTTGTAGATTTAAAATTAATGTTTGATTCTTATTTACTGGACTATTTTCAATAAAAGGTTCAATTATTAATTCATCAAAAATTATTCTTTTCTTTTGTTCGCTTTTATTTAAAATTGACGTTAGAAATTCACCTTTTTCATTCGTTTTGATTACACAATTTGGCAATATGACATTTTCTTTTTCCTGTGAATGCAAAATTAGTTCCGCATTTTTTTCATTGCAATTTAACTTGAATATTTGTTCAGTTCTTGGTTCTATAGTTATTTCATTGACAATTTCATTCTCTTTGTATAATGGTAAAGTTATATATTTGGTTATTAGTTTTCTATTTTTTAAATCAACTAGACACTCATATTGTTGTAAAAAATCTATACCTAATAAACCATCAAATTCTATATTTAAGTTATGTACGAATACTTCCATTTCGTCATTTTTCAAAAAGAAATCAAAATTTATTGCTTTATTTATTTCAAAAAATTGGTTAGTTACACCTTGAATTCTTATGGGTTCTACACTTTTTATTTTTTCTTGTTCAAATAAATTTGGTTTCAAAATTGATATACTTGCTCCGGTATCAATTAAATAGCGATATTTTCCGTCATGAGTTTTTATATAAAATAAATTATTTGAATTGCTTGTGTTTACGAATTCTGATCTTATTCTTGGCTTTCTAAATTGTGTGCTTGACTGGTTGGAATGAGATGAGTAGAAGTGCCAGTCTTCATTTCCACTCTTTGTTCGTTTAAATGAAATGTTTTTCTTGGAGGATTTTGCATGTTTCTTGTATTTGAAGAATTGCTTTGATAATTATTTTGGTTATAATTATTTTGGTTAGGTGGTCTTTGATAATAATTTTCTCTGTGATTTTGATTATTATTTTCATGTCTATTCGCAAAGGTATGATTTGGATTGAAATTTCTTTGATTTCCCGAATTATATTGATAATTTCGGTTTTGATTATAATATTTATCATTATTTTGTTTTTTGCGACATTCTGAAATTAAATGTCCCGACTTTTTGCAATAATTACATGTCTTTTTATTTTTACTTTGAAAGTTTGAGGAATTTACCTGTGGCTTTTTACTTTCTAGATACGTTAATTGATATTCAGTATTTACTATATTTGCAGCTTCTGCGAGATTGCAAGGTCGCGATGCTCGTATGATTGCACTTAGCTTATGTTCGAGACCTACTAAAAGTGTCTGTAAAGCTACCTTATCGACTAACGCTTGCTGTGCGGTTTTCTGTTCTCGGGTTAATGTTACTTGCTGATTTATCGCGGCGTAAAGTTTTGAATGATGTGCGTTTATGCGATGCACATAGTTTTGTGGATTTTCATTGTTTCCCTGTTTTATTTGTTGTAAATCGTAGATTAGACTTGTTAAGTCTCTCGAATCACCGAAGTGTGTTTTTAAAATAGTTTTGATTTGATCCCAATTTTTCAAGTCGCGTGAGTTTATTAGTTGAGATGCTCGTCCTTTTAGTTTGTTTTTTAAATGTACAGTTAAGAGATATGTTTGTTGGTCTGTTGCTACGTCAAATGCTGCGTCACAAGAATTAATGAATGTATTTAATAGTATTGAATCTCCATCATATTCTGGTATAATGTGACATAATTCGCTTAATCTATATTCTATAAGATTTAAGTCTTCCCTCGAAAATAAACTCGCGGATCTCGATTCTGTCCGATTTTCGCTCGACTCCAAAATCTAACCCCTTTAATGGAATTGTTACAAAGTTTTACACACGTATATTTTTGCTTACGACTTGGGAAAATAATTGGATTTAGGCAACAAATATATAGCAATTTTCACAGAATAGTAATAAATCTTTACTCACTTTGATTTTCTGGAAGATGCTCTGTAGTGCGTGCGGTTCTTTCCGGTTGAAGGTTTGGAAACCACCAGATCTTCTTGGAATTTCTGCTCTGTTTTCTTGGATCATCAAAAATCTCTGTTTTTCCGATCCTGCTGACTGCGCCAATTGTTGGGGCTTTATTACTTAAAACCCTTTTTTAAAAAAACAACAGAATTTATTGAAACACAACTATCACTACTTGTTACAAAAAAGGACTATTTTATAATTATTATTACAGCAAATGAACAGACCAAATGTTGTGGCTCTGAACAACGTTAAAAGTCTTAAGTTGAACTCAAAAAGCTAATGAAGATTATGAGCGTGTGATGAAGATTATGAGCGTGTGTTGAAGATTATGAGCGTGTGATGAAGATTAGGAATATTCTCCTATTTATAATCTCTGCTGAAAATGGGGAACTATGCAGAATCATCATTTATGCAGGTGCATCTAGTAATATAATATAGGTATTGTTTTAGTTTCTGCGTAATTCCTTTACAATGGATTATTGTTTTATTCTAGACATTAATCAGCATATTATTATTTATAAGTCATGAAAGGTGATATGTAACATCAATGGAAACCAAAACAAGCGAGGACGTTTTCAAATTAGTGGCGAAGGAAGTAAATCCTTCTAAAATGAATATTTGTATAAATGGCACTAAACAAATCAAAAATGGAACAGCAGTATATTGTAGGGATTCTGAGAGTTTACTTAAATTAAAAAATGAAATAGTAAATAAATTCGGCAGTAAATTTAATGTGCGTGAAGCACACAAGTTTAATCCTAGAATCCTAGTTAAAAATATTCCTTTGAGTGAACACAACAATGAAGAATTAGTTCGTAGCATATTTCTATTAAATAGCATCAATGACTTTAATCCCTCTGATATTAAAGTTATAAAAAAAATTAAAAGCGAAAAAGGCCATCACATTGTAATGGAAGTTCCTCCTGTATTAAGAAAGCAATTTGTTCAAAATGGATTTATATGGGCTGATTGGAAAAAGTGTGCTGTAGTGGATTATTTACATGTGATTCAATGTTTTAAGTGCTCGGGATTCGGTCACTATGAAAAGGATTGCAGAGAGTCTGCAGGCTGCGTCAAATGTTCTTGCAAACACAACTCTAAAAGTTGTGGCAGTAGTGACTTAGCATGCATAAATTGTAAAAAATATAATGAAAAGCACAACGGAGCTTTAGCTATTGATCATGCGGCAAATAATAAATGTTGTCCTATATTTGAATTGTATTTAAATAATTTAAAAAACAGAATAGATTATGGTCAGTAATTTTTGTCAAAATAATGTTAAATTTGGTCTTCTCAATGTAAGATCTCTCTTAGCGGGATCAAGTTTTGATATCTTTGTGAATATGATGCAATTGGAAAATTATGACATTTTTGCCGTCACTGAAACGTGGCTTAATGAATTCCACATAACCGAAATGGTGGAAATTTGCGATTATAATTTTTACCGTAGTGACAGGGGTTCGAGAGGAGGTGGTGTGGGTTTCTACATCAAATCAAATTTGGAGGCTGAAATATTTGAACTGGATATTAACACTCATCCTTATTTGGAGCAATTATGGGTAAAAATAACTTTCCTTAAACAAAAATTTATTTTTGGGGTTTTGTATAGACCGCCTGCATACAGCATAAAAGATTTTCTTAAAGGCTTAGATAACATCTTACCACTTATCATGAGCGGTTTTGACAACGTTGTAGTACTTGGTGACTTCAATATTGACTTACTAAACATGTCCAACGTTTTAAGTCCTTGTTTTGATGCATATGGCTTATCTAATATTGTTAAACAGCCTACAAGAGTAACTCCCATCTCTGCCTCATTACTTGATCCGATTTTTACAAACAAAGCAGACCTATTCAAAGACTGTGCTGTTATAGATGCCGATCCAATTTCCGACCACAAGCTTATTTCATGTCATATAAACATACGTTCCTTCAAACATAAACAGAAATTTATCACATTTAGAGACTTCTCCAGTTTTCACGATAAATCTTCTTTATCTGGTCTCACCAATATAAATCTTGATAATTTGTTTTATATGCAGAACATTGACGATAAAGTCAATCTTTTTACCAACAGTCTGTTGGCTGTCTTTAACTTACATGCGCCAGTGAAAACTGTTCGAGTGAGTAAACCTAAAGCCCCTTGGCTAACGTACCCTCTCAAACTAATAATAAAAGAGAAAAGAAAAGCAGAAGCAATTTACCGATCAAATAAAACTCCTGAGAATTATGAAAAATACCGAGTTTTACGCAACTTCTGCTTAAATTCTATTCGAAATGGAAAACGTGCCTATTTAGCCCATCTAGAATACAATGGTAATTCAAAGAAACTGTGGACTGAACTCAATGCTATGAAAATTAATGTTAACTCTAGACCAAAGATACCAGATAAAGTGGATGATCCTAATGCTCTGAATAATTACTTCATGTCAGTTTATGAGGATGGAGCTTTAGACAGGCAAATATACGATTATTATTCTAAAAATTTCATTAGACCAGAGAACAGCTTCTCCCTCAGATTGGCAGATCCAAATGAAATTAAAGAAATAATTTTCAACTTAAAATCCAATGCTAAAGGAATTGATGAACTCAGCCTTCTTATGTTAAAACTTAGTCTGCCAGTTACATTGCTGCATATAACTAATATTGTTAACTCGTGCATTGAGCGGGGTTACTTTCCAGAGAAATGGAAGGTGGCGCTGGTTGTACCAGTTCCTAAAGTAGCTAATCCTAAGGAATTATCTGATCTTCGACCAATAAGTCTACTTCCAGTTTTATCAAAGGTTCTGGAAATAGTTGTCTTTAGTCAGGTCACCCATTATGTTGAATCTTCTCAACTTCTACCTAAACATCAGTCAGGCTTTAGGAAAAATTCTAGTACTACAACTTCCCTTCTTAATCTTGTGGACGATGTAATTACTGCGATGGATAAAAAGATTGGGCTGATGTTAATCAGTATTGACTATTCTAAAGCTTTTGACAAAATTAACCACAAACTCATGATTACCAAATTGAAACACTTTGGTTTTGATGCATTGTCAGTCGGTTTCTTCAACAATTATCTTTGTAATAGATCCCAACTGGTCTGTATTAAAGAACTAAAGTCGTGTGCTCAAACTATCTCCTCAGGGGTTCCACAGGGATCCGTTCTTGGACCGCTGCTCTTCCTCTTGTATACAGCTGATCTTCCACTCCAAGTTCACAACTCGTGTATTCAGTCATTCGCTGATGATACACAGATTTTGCACTATTTTGATGTAAACAATAGTAAACAAGCAATGTCAGATCTAAACGCTGACTTGGATGCCGTATGTAAATTTTCCAGCCACCATAAACTTGCTCTTAATCCAACCAAATCGAGCCTCATGATAATTTGTCCAGAGTACTACAGGTATCGTCTTAAAACTGAGCTCAAGATAAGTGTAGGCAATCAATTTTTACCAGTCTCGGAATCCATAAAGATTCTGGGGGTTACTTTGGATGAAAGACTGAGATTCACTGGCCACGTTAATAACTTAATGAAAAAGGCATATCTGAAGCTGAGAGTCTTATCTGCCAACAAACACATCTTAAATTTTAAACTACGGAAAAAACTTTGTGAGTCGTTAATTTTGTCCATTGTTTCTTACGGAGATACGGTTTATTATCCATGTCTAGATGAGATTACTAAGCATCGGCTTCAGCTCATTCAAAACAACTGTGTTCGCTTTATTTTCAACTTGAGGAAATTTTGCCACATATCAAGTAAATATAACCAAATCGGGTGGCTTAAGATGCCTGATCTTTTCTATTACCACCTTGCTAGTTTTATTCAAAAGCTATTAATAACATCTAAACCCCTTTACTTAAGAGAAAAGCTTATCTTTCGTAGAGAAGTACATGAAAGAAATGTAAGGGATAGCAATTTTTTGTCCATTCCTCATCATAATACTACCATGTTTCAACGGTCATTTTCATATAATGCGGTGGTCATTTATAATTCACTGCGCAACAAACTCAAAGATTTTCAGCCTAAAACTTTTTCAAAAAATTTTAAAATGCTGCTGCTCGCGTCATTATGATATAATTCCAGTGATCCCTCTTTTTCGTCTCCTGTCACTGCTTTAACATTCATAGATTAGTTGTATATGTATGTGTGTTGTATGTATATGTATATAGATATAAATACTTTAGGTTATAGCGTAAGTGTTAATGTTAGGAATGTATAGTTAGTATTTTGTGTACACATAAGGAGTGGTTCCATGGTTAGGTGTAAGAGTAACATTAGCTGAATCTCGCCATGTTGAACCGATCTGTAAACTCTCATTAAATAAAGGCAAATTAATAATAATAATAATTTCCATGCACGCATGTGTTCATTCACAAATTTTATCATTTTACCAATAGAATTCTTTTCCAAAAAAGTTTCACCAATCCGGATATATACTCTATTAAACAAGACCATAATCGTTCAAAACGGTGCACCACAGGAGAAGAAATCAGGTAACATACATACAAAAAAAAAAGAGAAAAAATACGTGACGAATTGATAACCTCCTCCTTTTTGGAAATCGGTTAAAAATAGGCTCTTGCCCTCTCGTTCTAGTTTTTTCACGGTATTTATGAATTCCAGGTTATCTCCAGGACTTAGATCATCAAAACCGTAAAAATGATCCACAAAATAAAATATTTAAGGATAACGTTTTAAGATTTATTCCATACGATACCTACCTAAATATACTCAATGAGTAAAAATATCAAAGAAAAAGTACTCGATACCACAAAGTATCGATACTTTTCTCGTGTCCCTAGCTATGAAAATGGTATGAAATGGTGACAATACAAAAAAACATTATTTTTATTTTCGAATGAGCTCCCATTGCCAATTTTACAAACCATAAATTACATTTATAAAAATTTTGTGTTCATGCTGAGCAACGACTACAATTTTTTGTGTACAAAAAAGTAAGGAAATAAGTAAATGTATGTTACGTCGATAACAAAATTAAAAAATTTTTAAAAATTTTTATTTTTACTAAAACACTTTTTAACTTTTACACTTTGAATTGTTACTTGAAATTGATTATTAAAAATTATTACAATAAATTAATGCCGAGATATTGCAGTCGAGGGAGAGAGATGTCAAAAATGAACTAACTAATATAATGGTTGTGCTAATATGAACTCTCCTACAACTTTACAAAGAATTTATAGGTTCTGTGATGATGACTAAGGTGGCCTTAATAACACGTGCAGTTTTACTTGAACAATAGAATATTGTTAGCTATTAAACTCACCTCTAAATAAGCAATTTTGGGATAAATAGAAATATCAATTACTTGAAAGGAAATATTAAAGATAGTTACAATGTTGCACAAAGGGGTCTTTCATACTGACTCACGTAACAACTTCCCCCTATGCAAAAAAGTTGATGCCATGCATCAAGTTTTCAGAAATAAGATCAAAAATGAATATAATTTCAAAAATTCAAAAATTAATAAAAATAAATACATTATAAGAACATCAAAGTGTAAGTTGCATAAAAATTATTAATTTATAAGAGAGTAAAATAGAATAATATAAGTATATATGAGAATAATATCAAAAGTAAATGCGTTTATATAAATAAAACATAAAAATGGTTAAAATGTTAAAAATAGAATATCAAAAAATGTTAGAATTCAAAAAAATAACTAAAGTTACAATTTTTGTGTTATACATACATATTTTTTTTAGGAAATGTCTTTTAGTTCCATTTCAGGGGATTCCTCTACAATCTGTTCACCAAGGTGGATGCTACTTCTTCTTCTGGGAACGAAACGTCTATTACGTCTTTGAAAGACGCTAGGTACCATTGGTGGTACAGGTGGATCATCTGGTCCTTGTATAGAGATTAGGTGTCTTCTGCGTCTTCTTCTACACTTGCAGAATATCTATAAACAAATTCGAGCAATGATTATTGTGATGGTAAATATAGTATACCACGATAATTTTTTGGTTACCAAGGGTTGATTAATAATGTCATCTAATTGATCGGAGTATTGGGACAACTTATGTTGAGCAATGTTTAGATCATCTGTATTCAATTTGCTTAATTTCAACGGTTTCAAGTCTGGAAGGTTGACTTTATGTACTAGATCTTCACAACAGCTGAATGGTATATTTACTGGATGGTTTCGGTAGGTTATATTTTGATATGTATCCATTAACTGTTTGGTTTGGACACGGGTGGAACCGATAAACGCACTACATTTTGGTTGTAACTTTAAAATAGTATTAACGTTTACTATTTTTGTGATAACTTCTCTTCCTTCACATCTAACGGTGATCGGTAGAGGATCTGATATACTTATTAGCCAATGGTTTGGAGCAATTGATTGAATATTATACTCCTTGCGTAGATTAATATATTCTGATAAGTTTTTGGTAAATAACTAGTTTGCTTGAAAAACTGGGCTTCACAAATTGCATCACTGTCGATTGGGTACGGCAATATGTCTGCACAAATTTTCGATCTTCGGTCTATAGACTTGCAATTGTCCATGTTATCAAGAGTTACATAAAGTAGAGAGTCATCGTCTCTAGCAATATATTTATGACCAATTTGAAGCATATGATGTACGATTATCAAAAATAGGAATTGGATATAATTGGTAAATGATGTAATTTTCAAGTTCTGCCAAAGGTATTTTTAAAAAGAAGACGATTTTTGAATTAATTTGAAATGCTTCTAATTCTATTATTTCAAAATACTGTGCTACAGTTGAAGTATAAACTCATTTTTATACAGTGATTCAGATACCTTTTGTATTGAATTTAATAGATCATTTGGTGATATAATCGAACTGTGTAAAATTTTAAGTCTGGCAAATGAAATGGAATTTAAAATGTCATCAAGAGTTTCTTCGATAAAAATATAACTTGTCATCAATGATTCGCAAATTTCTAGTACTTTTATTTGCGCTTGATAAAAGGCTAAATCATCTGTAAGGTTAAAAATTGCGGATTGAATTTCTTGAAGGTCTTTATTAAATGTGGACTCGTCAATTTGTAATTTTGTATCGTACTATTAAAATTCTTAATTACTGACGTAGTCACTGAAATCTGATTATTTAATAAATTTTCTATCTGGTGTTCGTCTCGCGGTCAATAGACTGACTATAGTATTCCCCATCAGATGATTCTAGATTTCCATCCATTTCCATCCAAAGGATTAAGATTCTGAAAAGAAGAAATTTCTAATCAAAATAGGTATACTTTATCTCCTATATTAAATTCAGGTTGGTTTTGGGATATGTTCTTATCAAACCGAATTTTTGATTTTTCTTTTTGATTATTTATCTTTGCTCTTGCTATTTTATAATAGTGTTCCATACGATTTTTTAAATCTCTAATATATTTAGAAATGAGATTTTTCTGATAGTATAACGTTTCAGGGGGTCTACTTGCCCGAATATGCCCATATAGGCTAAATCCATGGGTGTAACTTTTTTGTATTATTATAACAAATGACAGCGTAGGGTAAAACATTAAAATGATGTTCTTCGGGATGTTCGGCTGTATTGGCAAGAATCATTTCGGAAAGTGTCACATGAAAACGTTCGATTGAACCATTGGATTCCGGATGGTTCACACTTGAAAAAGTTAATTTAAAATCATAGAGTTCTGAAAGGTCTTTCATTAAAGTATTGTTGAATTTGGGGCCATAATCGCAATGTATGCACAATGGTGTGCCATAATGTTGAAAATAAGTTAACAAGGTGTTAACAACTGAGGAAGTTTTCTTATCATTCAGTGGATAAGCTTGAGTGAATTTCGTTAATTCTTCGCGTATTGTTTTAGTGCGTAATTTTTGTCAGGATATTCAAATATGTCTATATTGATTCGCTCAAAGGGAGTTTTTGGTGTTTCTGTTACTACGAAGGGTGCGCTTATTTTTTTTCTGTAAAATTTTACTTTTTGGCAGATTTCGCAAGATTTTGTAAAATTTTCAATTTTTTTAATTATACCTGGCCAATTATATTTTTCTCTAACGCGTCTCAGAGTTTCATTTATACCTCTGTGTAAATTATTTTTTCCACAATGATATTGTTTAATGATTATTGGTATCTGATCTTCAGTTGGAGTTACAATATTTTGAAAATTTTTTATTTTAATATCTTTGTCAGCAAATATAAAAGATAAAATTTCAAGAGTTGGTAATTCAATATTATTTTCAACATAATAAGTTTCGTTTTGATTAAATTGATCTTGTGCTTTGTAAAGAATGTAAAATAGATGTGGGACTATTCTTTCTGGGTCAAAAGGAAGGGGTATTATGAAATATCTTCGTTCTTTAATTGAACTACTGGAAAATATGTTAATTATTTCGGTACTGAAATCTGGATTTATTTCGAAAAGGTCATTTATGATTTTGTCATGTAGTTCTCCTAATTTATTTTGGCAAAAGAAAGTTACGATATTTTTATGGGTTTTATCAAGAAGTTGAGAGTTTGAAATTTCGATTTTTGAATAATCTATTAGTGATTTGGTTTTGTAAAGTTCGACAAATCTGTTATATTCTGAAGCCATTCTTTCATTTTCATTTTCAACTTTTTGTTGTTCAATAACGTCATCATTTGAGGTTTTGTTTTCAGTTAGGGCATGAATTTTAGTTTTTGAGTGAAAGTTAGTACAGTCCTGGAAGTGATTTATCTTTATGCGTGATAATGCGTCTGCATTGCTATTTTTCTTTCCTGGTTTGTAAACAACTTTAAAATTATATTCTTCTAGTTTTATCCTCCATCTAGCAAGTCTGCTACCCGGGTCCTTTATTGAGAAGAGCCAAGTTAAAGGGCGGTGATCGATTGCGACTGTAAAGGTTCTCCCGTACAAAATCGACCTAAATGTCTTAACGGCCCATACTACCGTTAGTAATTCTCTTTCAATAGTCGAATATTTCGTTTCTGCTTCACAAAGGGTTCTAGAGGCATAGGCAATTGGAAGATTTTTACCTATAGGTCCTTGAGATAAAATGGCACCTATTGCGAAAGCACTTGCATCTGTTGTTAATATGAATTCCTGTTCAAAATCTGGGTACTTTAAAATTGGGTCAGAAGTAAGAATTTCTTTGAGTTTTTGAAAGGATTGTTTATTGCATTATCAAATAAAAATTTAACGTCTTTTTGAAGGAGTCGAGTGAATGGCTTTGCTATTTTAGCAAAATTAGGAATAAATCTGCGTTAATAACTTGCTAAGCCTAGAAATGATTTTATTTCTTTTGGGTTTTTGGGTTCTGGAAAATTTAATACACAGCTGTTTTTATCTGGGTTTGGTATAACACCATCAGGAGTAATGATATGACCTAGATAAGCTACTTCACGTCTTCAGAATTCGCACTTATCTGGCTGAATTTTGAAATTAGAATTACGAAGTCTTTTGAATACTTCTAAAAGTCTGGAAATATGTTCATGAATCGTGGATGAGTATACAATTATATCATCCATGTGTACTAGGGCTCTTTCATTTTGAATACCAAGAAGGATATTATCCATTACACGTTGAAAAGTGGACGGGGCATTTTTTAATCCAAAGGGCATTCTTATAAATTCATAATGTCCATTCTCAACTGAAAATGCTGTTTTAGAAAAACCTGAAGCAAGGTCCAGAGTAGAAAAATATTGACATATACCTAGCTGATCCAATAAATCAGAAATATTGGGTAAAGGGTACTTATCATCGACGGTTAACTCATTTAATTTGGGGTAATCAATTACAGTTCTCCATTTTTGTTTACCTGAAGCATCGAACTTTTTAGGGACAACCCAAACAGGGGATGACCATGGGGAAATTGAGGGTCGAATAATACCTTGATTTAACATATCATTTATTTGAGTCTTTACTTCATTTGGATGAATCTGAGGATACCTATAAGACTTGGTGTAAACAGGTTTGGAATTATTATTGTCTATGGAATGCTTTATTTCATTGGTGAATGTTAATTTTTCACCTTCTAAAAAAAGATGTCTGAAAATTCTAGACAAAGATTGGTAATCATTTCATGTTCTTCTGGATTTAAATGGTCAAGACGTACTTGGTCTTTTATTAATTGAATCCTATCAGTGAAAGTTCATTCATAAATATTGGATTTGAGATTTAAGATTTGATCAAAATTATTGATTGGTTCTAAAGAAAGGTCTGAAACATCAACAGATTTTGGGATTGAATTTGCGTTTATGACTGATGTTAAAAATTCACCATTTGCATTTATTTTCACCACAGCATGTGGTAATCTAACTTTCTCCTTTTCTTGTGCCTTAAGTATGGCATCAGTATTAGATAAATTGCATTTTAACTTGACAATTTTTTCTGTTCTTCCTTCAATTGAAATGTTATTTGAAGTTATAGGTTTAGGAACTTTTTTAGAACTATGACTTGTCGTAGCAATAAGATTTTCTGAGATTGAGTTTTGTTGATTTTGAATGATTTCTCGAGAAGAGTTTTCTTGTCCGGCTTTGAATAATGGGACAGTTTTGAAATTAGTTATCAATTGTTTGGACTTAAGATCAATAATACAGTTATAATGATCTAAGAAATCAAGACCAATAATTCCATCGAATACTATGTCTAAGTTATACACGAAAACTTTATGATAATCATTAGGGGCAAAAGGAATTAGAGTTGATTCTGTAATTAATAATTTTTCATTAGTAATACCTTGAGTTGATTTACTTTTAGGGAAAATTCTTTACGACTTTTTCTTTAAAAATTGAGATTGAAGCTCCGGTATCGATTAGTAATTTGTGAGTTTGAGTTCTGTCAAAAATATAAGTATTTGGAACTTACAGTGAGTAAAGGATTTAAATAACCTGGTTCGTTTGAATGTTCGTGTCGAGGTTCGTTTTGTTGAAAGACAAATTTTGTAGTTGGGTTTGTATTTCCTCTATGTTGGGTGGTTGGTTTCCCGAGGCTAATTCTTGAAAATTTTCTTCGTTTTGAGAAGAATTATTTTGATAATAATAGTCATTTTGATAATAGTCAAATTCTTGTGGATTTTCGTATAAGTCATCATCATAATATTCTTAATAATTATTTTGGTCATAATCATCTTGAAAATGTTCGGTGTCATAATTAGAGTTTGAACATTCATAATTATGGAGATATTCATTTATGTGATGTGTTCTAGGATTATTAAAATTAAAATTTCTTTGCGGATTTGGATTATTTACTTGAGGTCATTGTTGTGTAAATTGGGGCAAAGAGGGTCTAAATTGTTGGTTCGTTTGTTGGGTAAAATTAGGTCTTTGTTGATTAAATTGTTGTGGGAAATTGGGTCTCGGTTGAAAATTTGTGTTTCGAGATCCGTTTTGGAAATTTGTTGGATTCATTTGAAAACGATTAAATTGACAATTAGGGGCAATGTGTCCATTTCTGCCACATTTGAGACATTTTATTTGAATGTTAGGTTTCTTAATTAATCTTAATCTCGAGGATTTCCTGCACGAATGATTTGTCCTAGTCTGGGTTCTAGACCAGTCAAAAAGGTATTTAAACTCATGGTTTCAATTAAACTGCACTGAGCATTTTTCTGTTCAGGAGTAAAATTTTAGGATTTTTGTACGAATGCGTGCATTTAGCATTTAAAATTTGTAACCGACTGACAAAGTTAAGTGGGGATTCATTTTGGATTTGTTTCAGTCTTTGTAAGTCTTGGATTAATGACGAGAGATCCCTTGAATCTCCAAAATGGGTATTTAAGAATTGTTTAATTTCTGGATTCGTTGTGGGGTTTCTAGAGCTGATAAGTTGTGCCGCTCTGCCACGTAATTTATTTTTAATATGAATACATAATAGAAAACGTTGGTCACCAAGGGCCATATTATATGCACAGTCACATGCATTAAGGAATGATTGGACGAAAATTTGATCTCCATCGTATTCCGGGATAATAGAAAAGATTTCTGATAACTTGTAGTTTTCTACTTGAGTTCTTCGCTTGACATTGTTGCAAAGTTTGTTGAAATAACTAATAACTAAAACGTTTCTTAATAACTAAATCGCGTTTAACGTGTTTTTTAAAACTATATCGCTTTTTCTTTTAAAATTGAAAATGTCCACCTTTGAAAATATTTTTCCTATAATTAAAAATTCTTAAATATTTCCACCTTCGAAAATATTTTAAATAAAAAAAATCAAAACAAAATTCTAAAAATTAAAACGTTTAAAGGAATTAATGGATATTAACACTGATAATCGTAAAAATGCAACAAATTGAACATAAACATAAAAATTAAAGAAACGATTATCTCTTACTTGGTCTCTCTTGTTTTCATGGAGCTTGAGCCTTTGTCGTGTCCATCAGCAGTGAGGCAAATTCCGTGTTCATCCGGCTTCTTCCGACGATCTATCTTGTGCCACCAGTGAGGCTGTGGTTCGTGTTCAACCAGGAAAGTCGATTTTTGGCTTTGGTCCTTTGTTTCGGCAAGGGATTGGAATCCGCCGTTTCTAGTGAGCGTTCGCGTGTTCTAGAAACGTTCACGAAATCCTACTGACTGCGCCAAATTTTGTTACGTCGATACCAAAATTAAAAACTTTTTAAAAAATTTTATTTTTACTAAAACACTTTTTAACTTTTACACTTTGAATTGTTACTTGAAATTAATTATTAAAAATTATTACAATAAATTAATGCCGAGATTTTGCTATTTTGCTGTGCTAATATCAACTCTCCTACAACTTTACAAAGAATTTATAGGTTCTGTGATGATGACTAAGGTGGCCTTAATAACTCGTGCAGATTTACTTGAACAATAGAATCGTGTTAGCTATTAAGCTCACCTCTAAATAAGCAATTTTGGGATAAACAGAAATATCAATTACTTGAAAGGAAATATTAAAGATAAGCTACAATGTTGCTCAAAGGGTTCTTTCATACTGACTCACGTAACATGTATAGTTACTTCTTTACTTTTTTGAACACAAAAAAAACTAAGTAAATGTATATTTACTTAAGCAGGTATCCCCGCACTTGAGCTTGGGAAAATTCTCAAGGTCACGTCCGTCACTTAAGAACCAAGATGACACCGCCCGTGCTCATCCGCACGTGCCATGTTACGTAATCGCATGGGGGTCAATGACCTCGACTGACAGGGGCGTTGACACGGAACGATGGGGCGTTGGCATAGAACGACGGAACCTTGAGATGGGGCTTATGGCATATAACGACGGAACAATGACATGTAGGGCAAAGAGTTGGGGCGTTGACGTATGGCACGGGACGTTGACGTATGGCATAGAACGATGGCACGGAACATTGACAGCTGACAGGTAGGCCATAGAGTCAGAGGTACGGAACACGGCTGACAGTGGACATATTGTACTACAGACAGGTTATGACGTAATAGATAAGTAGTTACCCCTTGACGCGCTCTTATTAGTTAATTACCGCGTGCTCAGCCATACCGAGTTCTCTTTGGTCAAGAGTCACCACATGATCTGTTCAGTCGCGCCAAATTTCAATGATATACAAAATTATTTATATATTTAAATTACCAAAACCGTTGTAGTGATGGGGAATCGAATCCCAGTCCACCGGTTTCCTATGTAAGCACTTAGCATATGCGCCATCAAGGCGACCTTACTTACTCTTTCTAAAAGTTGATGGTATGTTGAAATAAAAACCCGTTTAAGACGCGTAGTAATAATATCAGTCACAGGCAAGCAACGTAGAGAGAGATAGCTGTTGGGTGGAGACACGACAACCTTGCCGAAATTCACACATTGACGACAAGTTCGGTAGCCGGCCAGTCGTCGTCTGTTGGCGAGCGGGCAAAGGTCAAAACAACGCGTGTATAGAAGACTAGACAGCAACGACTGAAAGCGAGACGCTCCCTCTGTGAGCGAGCAGACAAAGGTGAAAACATTTTGTGTGTAGAAGACATCCGGTAGCAACACGTAATAAACACAATGTGCGGTATCGTGTCGATAGATGGCGTTCCAGGTACAGTCAAAACATTAAATCGGAGCATATATACTAATAAAAAGATACAGGGTGTCTCGGAAAAGATGTTCTATAAACATAATGTAAAAAAATACAGGGTGTGTTCACAATGGCAAAGTTCTTTAGGAAATGTGTGAAGATAAATTCGGTATAATAGATGCAGGATAATAGACGTGGAGATACGGGATAGCAGATGCTGGAATTCGAGATATTAGACGTGGAAATTCGGGAGCAAGTCTACAGGATTTATTTATTTATTTATGTAAAGAGTACGGCCCCCTACAGACAGTCGCAGCTGCCCTATTACAGGGTGGCACAAGTTAACAATAATTGTAACATGAGAATAAGCAAGTACATTTAATTAAATTACAAAAGAAAAACGTAAGGAACAAATTCAAAAACTAACAGATAATCAGCAGACTGTTTATAAGTCTTCCATTTTCTAAGCGCCTTAGCCTTATTCTAGATAACAATTTAAAGTGGTTTTAGAGACCCAAAGGGGGTATGCAGATTAACTAATTATAATTTTAGTTACATAAGTATTAACAATTTCGTCTAAGACTTTATAAAATGATAGGATATTCACATCAACATCAGCTGAGCAAAAAGTTTTGTCCCAATCATGTTCTCTAATTCTATCATTAATCACATTGTAGTCAGCACCATTAAATTTTAATTTACTATAAGAATTACAGGGAAGTGCTTTTGTACAATTAAGATCAATGGTAATATTAAGAGACATATGGTGGTTGTCTTCAGTAACAAATGGATTATTACATTTATTCAGATCAATTTTCAGAGATGTCGATAAAACTAGATCTAAGATTTTATTGTGTATATTAGAGATGCTATTAAACTGCTTTAAATCATTTAAATAAAACCAATCCGAAAAGCGCCGGCTACAGGGTTCAATGACATTATGGGGAGCAATAAGCATCCTCTTACCACCCTTCAGTGCCACGGAAACCCATAAGTCCTCAATAACACTATTTACACTGGACCACTTGGAGAGTAGGTCGACAGAAAAACACAGAAGATAACGCAATTAACACTCCACCCCCATCACTTTTGCCACTGATGGACGAATCTCTATCCGCCCGAAATCATTAGCACATACTGACTGATAGAAATCCACTGTTTTAGTTCATAGCCCTCTGGTATTTTGGTAATAGACTGAGAGATCATTATTCAAACAACACAGAAGTAGTAAATTAAATTTGAGAAGAGTATGTTTGAACTTATGATAAAAAACTGTCATTCTGGATATACACCGCACGACTGGACTCCTCTTTTTTAATAAAAATTTTCATCCCTTTCACCCAGCAGTATTTATAATCTGATTTTTTACAAAAATCTCGAGCTTTCTTGAAGAGAAGCTTGTAGTAAGGGGATAAATGTTCGTTCATAAATATCCTCGAGTCTTGTTCAAGACTAAGTATTTTAGTGTTTAAACATTTTCTATTAGATTTAAAAGCGTTCATGAGATCAGTTTTTTTCTCAAGTGATGAAAATTTCACCACTATGTTTTTAGGATATTTGCCAGTCTCATTATCAGCCGAAAAACGTGCAACTCGATGTATCGTATCAATGTCACCATCTATGACATCGATTCCTAATGCAGAGCCGATTTTTTTGATTATGGAAATGACATTTTCATTCTTCTTTTCCGGAACACCACAAATTTCAATGTTATTTATGCGGTCTTGCTGCTTAAGGAATTCGACTTCAGATTTAAGCATGGTACATTCATTTCTAAGTGCAGCCATATCATGTTGAACGTCGGCTATTGCTTTAGATACTTTACGGAAATTTTCCATCTGTGTATTGAACTCGTCTATTTTATCTCCAAAAAATTTAACCGACACAGCAAGGTTGGATTGTTCGGATTTTATTCCTGATAAATCCGACATAATAGTGTTTACGCTTTTAACTAAATCGAGCAATAGTTTAGAAGGATCTTCTCTGAGGGGTTTGTCCTTACATTCTTTACATTTCCAAGTAATGCCTGAGTCCGCCGGTAGCTCGCCGAAGACTGATGGTAATTTAGCACATTTCAGATGATAAACCATTCTGCATTCACCTTGACACTGAATGCCGGGATTCGTGCGACTGCAAACTGCCGCGCAGCTGCTACACAGGCCGGGTGGCATTGCGATACGAAAAATAACGATAAGATGCCGAGTGATTTGTAATAAAAAAAACACAATGCAAAATTCGGATGAATGTTCTTTACTGTTATTGCACCACGATGCACTTTTTGTAGAGTATATAAGTAACAGTTCGTACAGCACCCTTTACTGACGACTTCGGTATAAAATTTGTAATTAGAATTTAACTAGAAACTGCAAAATGTCGTACATAAACGTGAGACGAGAGAGAGACGTGTACACGCACTTGCTTGATCTACTCTGATTGTTGGATAGTAAGCTTTCAGCCTCTCTGCAAATGGTAGAAACGGTTGAAGCAGGACCACTACAAATGCTAGAAATGGTTGGACCAGGACCGTTACAAATGATATAAATGACTGGAATAGAACCGTTATAAACAGGGACGCTACAAATGGGTTAGTGCGAATGCAAGAAATGTAGAAACGGTAAGATGGTTATAATAGAGACGTAACAATGCTAGAAATGGTAGGATGGTTGCAGTAGGAATGATAGGATAGTGGGAACAGGTATGGAAAGGATGAGAGCGAGAATGTTGGAAACTGGAACGCTGGAAAGAGGAAAGCTAGGAACGGCGAATGGGTGAAACAGAGACGTTGCGAATGGTAGAAATGATAATTAGTTGGATGGTCGGAATACGTTTGAAGTTGGTTGACTGAACAGTATAGAGGGAACATACTATCGATGAGAATGTTAGGAGCGGGAATATTGGAAACGAGCTGGAAACTGGAAGGTTGGAAATGGGAATGATGGAGAAGAGAATGTTAGAAGCGGGAGAATGGGTTGGTAGGAGGGAGAATGATAGGAAAGGGCAGGATGGAACAGGCATTATAGAGCTGGGATGGGAATGCTAGAAACGGAATATCGGAACGTGGGGAACGACAATACTGGAAACGACATAGTGGGAACAAGAATGTTGTGACGACGCGTGGTTCATAAACATACCATGTGAAGTTGTTTGGATGTTAGACATGCGCAGTGATGTTGTATGGATGATAGGCATGCGCAGTGATGTTTTGTTAGTGTGAGACATGCGCAATGATGTTATATGAGTGTTAGACATGTACAATGATGTTGTATGAGTGTTAGACATGCGCAGTGAAGTTGTACGAGCGTTAGGCATGTGCAATGATGTTGTATGCATAATAAACATGAGCTGTGAAATTGTACGAGCGTTAGGGATGTGCAATGATGTTATATGCATAATAGACAAGCGCTGTGAAGTTGTATGGATGTTAGACATGCGCAATGATGTTTTGGGAGAGTTAGACATGTGCAATGATGTTGTATGGGTGTTTCACATGCGTATTGTATGTTGCGTGAGTTTGCTTTACATAGTTTGTCAACAACCGAGATCTATGGAGTTTTCTCATCTAACCATTAAGAAGGTATGAATATGTTTGTTCTTGCAGCTCTGGAGAAATATATGACAATCTAACGTTACGGCTCTACTTATAGAACCCTATTTTGTCACAAGCTGATGTATCTGTCTTTAAAAATATAGGAAACCTGATCCAAACATTAAGCAAACAAAGTTTGAAACCAAATTTCTGAAATATACCAATATTTCAATGTTACCTGTCTGATTCAACATTACCGCTGTAGGTATCAAGCTCCGCACATTTTTTCTGTCCTGGAAAAGTGAAAGTAGGCTGCTTGTAAGCAAAGTACAATACGAATCAATTCACTCAATTATTGGCATTCCACATCGGATATAAGGGGTAATTTGCACGTTTACCCTTCATTCAAACAAGTTTTTCTGTACCTCTATAAGAGACAGTATATTGAAAGGAGCTGCCTATAGGACTTTGAATGACAAGAACGGGATTAAAGGATCGGTCCAAACGGTTGGATTCTGTTGTCCGTTGATAATCAAATGGGGGTTTTGAAAGTATGAATGACAGGAGCGGGATAGTAAGAATGAATTAGACTATGTTGATCGATGTTGATTACGAGGGATAGCAGATAGGTGGGTGATAAAGGTAGGACGGGAACGTGAAAGAAAGTATAGGAGATAACAGGAATTCAAGGAACAATCCCAATGGTTGGATTTCATTGGTTGTTGGTTATTAGTTATTATTAGTTACTTAAGGAATTGTCCTATCGTCTGGATTATGTTGCTTGTTTGTAATCAAGTGGGGTATTGGAAGGTTGAGTGACAAGAATGGGATAATAAAATGGAATGAATGGTCCTAGCGAATGGGAAAGGTCGATGGTAATGACAGTAGCGGGAAATTCAAAAGAATGATCCTAATGGTTGGATTTCGTTGGGAGATTCGAAGATTGAATAATAATAAGAACGATCCTAATGGTTGGATTTCGTTGGTTATCACATATGAGTAAAGAAGGTGGATTGTAAAGAATGGGCTAGCAAGAAAGGAATGAACGGATCTAACGATTTGATTCAGTTGACCATAGGTTATCACGTGGGAGGTTGGAATGTTGACTCATAAGAATGGTATACAGGGAATTCAAGGATCGATTCTAACGGTTGTATTCCGTTTTCTGTTGGTACTAACCTGAGAATCTAGAATGTTGAATGATAAGAATGGTCCAAAGCGTTCGATTTTGTTGCCTGTTGACAAGGTCTGAAAGGTTAAACGACAAGACTGAAGTAGCAGGAATTCAAAGAACGATCCTAATGCTTGTATTTTGCTAGCTGGTGTCGTTTACGAGGGGCAGTAGAATAATCGATGGTAATGGTAGGAGCTTGGATATGAAAGCAGTTTTAGGACATTAGAATTGCAAAAGAATGATCCTAATGGTTGGATTTCGTTGGCCAATAGTTATCATGTGAGAGATTGGAAGGTTGAATGACAAGAATGATCCAAAACATTGGATTTCGCTGTCTGTAATCACGTGGGAGTCTGAAAGGTTAAACGACTAGACTGAAATAGCAAGAATGGGAACAGTCCTAATGGTTTGATTCAGTGGACCATTGGTTATCCCGCGGAAGGTTAGAATGTTTAATGATAAGAACGGTATACAAGGAATTCAAAGAATGATTATAATGGTTGAATTCCGATGTCTGTTGGTACTGAAATGAGAGTCTAAAAGGTTGAATGCGAAGAATGAGATATCAGATACTCAAGGAACAGTCTTCATGGTTGGACTTAGATGGTCGAGGCTTATCACTTGGGATACTAGAAGGTTTAATGACAAGAATGGTCCAAAGCGTTGGATTTCGTTGTCTGTTGGTAATCACGTGGGAGTCTGAAATGTTAAACGATAAGACTGAAATAGCAGGAATTGAAGGAACGGTCCTAACGACTAGGGTTCCCTGAGCCGTTGGTTATCACAAGAGCGACTGGAAGGTTGAATGATCAGAATTGGATACCAGGAATTCAAAGGAATGTTTTTGACTGTTACGATTCCATTGGTCGCTGGTAATCACGTTGGAGGCTAAAACGTTAAATGATAAGAGTGGGATAACAGAAATCCAGGAAACATTCTAATGCGTGTATTTTGTTGACTGGTATTGATTACGAGGGATATTAAAAAGATGGATGGTAATGGTAGGAGCTAGAATGCGAAAACTGGTATAAGACATAAGGAATTCAAAGAATGGTCCTAATGGTTAGGTTTCATAGAATGGTAATGAAATATAAAGAATAGGAGTTTTGAAGTTTGAACGATTCGAACGGGATAGCGGGAATCGGATAAACAACCTACTGGACCCTGTCGGATTGATCGAGATTGCATAGATACGTTATGTTGCTGTGGGATGGTAGAAATTATTATGGGAAAACTGGAAGAATTCAAGCGAGTGGTTTTAAATATATAACTGATGAGGTCGTTGTATTATGTAACAATATTTTTCTTAGACAGGTCTTGTGCACGCTAGGTATTCAATGTTTCACTGTGTTTACTCTAACTACATTACTTTACCTTAGCTACATTAATCATTGAACAACAATTTCATTTGAATCAAGCCTCTCTAGTGTGTTTTCCGAGATCTAGGTATTTTTCTCATCAATGCCATATATAAAAGAGCAACATGTTTGATTCCGAGATGTTAGGAGATATACGACAATTAGACGTTAAAGTATACCAAACCTTGATAATGCACATGTCTAACTCTCCCAAAACATCATTGCGCATGTCTAACATCCATACAACTTCACAGCGCATGTCTCTTATGCATATAACATCATTGCACATGCCTAACGCTCGTACAACTTCACTGCGCATGTCTAACACTCATGGAACATCACTGCGCATGTCTATCATCCATACAACATCATTGCACAGGTCTAACACTCATACAACATCATTGCGCATCTTTCACACTTACAAAACATCACTGGGAATGCCTATCATGCATACAACTTCACAGGGTATGTTTATGAACCACGCGTCGTCACAACATTCTTGTTCACACTATGTCGTTTCCCTTATTGTCCTTCCCAACGTTCCGATATTCTGTTTCTAGCATTCCCATCCCAACTCTATAATGCCTGTTCCAACCTGCCTTTTTCAATCATTCTCGTTCCTACCAAGCCTTTCTCCCGCTTCTAACATTCTCTTCTCCATCATTCCCATTTCCAACCTTCCAGTTTTCAGCTCGTTTCTAGTATTCCCACTCCTAATATTCCCTCTATACTGTTCAGTTAAACAACTTCAAACGTTTTCCGAACATCCAACTACCTATCATTTCTACCATTCGCAACGTCTCTGTTTCACCCATTCGACTTCCCTCTATTTCTACTATCCCCACTGTTTCTAACATTCCCGAGTCTACAATGCCTGATCCTACCATACATTTTTTCCGTTATCCAACCGTCCAACTTCCTACCATTTCTAGCCTTTACAACGTTTCTGCTTCAACCATTCAACCATTTCTACCTTTTCCAACGGATCCAACCATTCAAGCCTTTTCCTTGTTACCCCGTTCCTCCCATTCCCGTCACTGTGTTTCTAACATTTGTAACGGCCCTGTTTCACTCATTCAACCATTTCTACTCTATACAACGTTTCTGCTTCAACCATTCAACCATTTCTACCCTATGCAACGGTCTTACTTCAACCATTCAACCAGTTCTACCTTTTCCAACATTCCTGTTCTAGCCATTCAAACTTTTTCTTTGTTATGCCGTTCCTACCCTTCCCGTTAGGGTGTTTCTAGCATTTGCAACGTTTCTGCTTCAACCATTTAACCATTTTTACCTTTGCAACGGTCCTACTTCAACCATTCAACCATTTCAACCCTTTGCAACGGTCCTACTTCAACCATTCAACCAGTTCTACCTTTTCCAACATTCCTGTTCCAACCATTCAAGCCTTTTTCTTGTTACGCCATTCCTAGCATTCCTCTTTCCAGCGTTCCAGTTTCCAACATTCTCACTCTCAGCGTTTCCAGAGTTCTGTCAACCAACTTCAAACATATCCAACCAATCGATTCAACTTCCTGCCATTTCTACGTATCCCATTTCCAACATACCTGTTCCCACTATCCAATCATTTGTAACGACCCTACTTCAACCATCCTACCATTTCTAGCATTTGTTACGTCTCTATTATAACCACCTTACAGTTTCTATTATTTCTAACATTCACACTAACCCATTTGTAGCGTCCTGTTTGTAACGGTTCTGTTCTAGTCATTTATATCATTTGTAACGGTCCTGGTACAACCATTTCTAGCATTTGTAGTGGTCCTGCTTCAACCGTTTCTACCATTTGCAGAGAGGCTGAAAGCTTACTATCCAACAATCCTGTAGACTGGCTCCCGAATTTCCAAGCCTAATATCTCGAATTCCAGCATCTGCTATCCCGTATCTCCACGTCTATTATCCTGCATCTATTATACCGAATTTATCTTCACACATTTCCTAAAGAACTTTGCCATTGTGAACACACCCTGTATTTTTTTACATTATGTTTATAGAACATCTTTTCCGAGACACCCTGTATCTTTTTATTAGTATATATGCTCCGATTTAATGTTTTGACTGTACCTGGAACGCCATCTATCGACACGATACCGCACATTGTGTTTATTACGTCTTGCTACCGGATGTCTTCTACACACACAATGTTTTCACCTTTGTCTACTCGCTCACAGAGTGAGCGTCTCGCTTCCAGTCGTTGCTGTGCAGTCTTCTATACACGCGATGTTTTGACCTTTGTCCGCTAGCCAACAGAATGAGCGAACTGGTACATCTGGCCAGCTAGCGGACTTATGGTCGATGTGTGAATTTCGGCAAGGTCGTTGTGTCTCCACCCAACAGCTATCTCTCTCTACGTTGCTTGCCTGTGACTGATATTATTACTACGCGTCTTAAACGGGTTTTTATTCAACATATTATCAACTTTTAGAAAGAGTAGGTAAGGTCGCCTTGATGGCGCATATGCTAAGTGCTTAAGTAGGAAACCGGTGGACTGGGGTTCGATTCCCCATCACTGCAACAGTTTTTGTAATATAAATATATAAATGATTTTGTTCATCATTGAAATTTGGCGAAATTGAACAGATAACGTGGTGACTGTTGACCAATGAGAGCTTAGTATGCCTTAGCACGTGGTAATTAACCAATAAGAGCGCTTCTAGAGGTAACTGCTAATCTATTACGTCATAACCTGTAGTACAATATGTCCACTGTCAACCGTGTTCCGTACCTCTGACTCTATAACCTACCTGTCAGCTGTCCTTGTTCCGTCGTTATATACCACACGCTCCATCCAAACATTACGTCGTTCTATACCAACATTCCGTGTCAACGCCCCTGTCAGTCGAGGTCATTGACCCCCAGGCGATTACGTAACATGGCACGTGAGAATGTGCACGGGCGGTGTCATCTTGGTTCTCAAGTGACGGACGTGACCTTGAGAATTTTCCCAGGCTCAAGTGCGGCGATACCTGCTTACTTACTTACCATTGTTTACATATAAAATAGAAGTAACAGTGCCAACCAAGTCATATCATATCTGGAATAAAAGATGGAAGATAAAATTTATTTAAATGTGATGCATTTGTTTCTAATTATTCCTCGATTATATTAAAAAAGAAGTTAGACTGGACAATATGAATATATGTTTTTTGTTATTTATATCATTATCACCATCGGAACATTTCGATATTACCGCAGTGGCATGCTGCCATAATACCCATTGAAGCCTTCGCCACACAGAAAGCGTTATAACGCGACGTTCGGCGTTTTTGTACCGTCGCGTTACGGCGTTATGTTTGTTTTACTCAAGTTTGCATCATCCCTGCCCCACACTCAGGACGTTATGACGTCGCGTTAGAGAAGGTAACGCGACGTCATGCGTTCTGGTTGTCACAGAATACAAAAGATACACGCCGCCTCTTTTTCAATCAAAATGAAACGAGCACGTGAGAAAGTTTGTTTATTTGTATGATACCTTCCATAAGTTGTACAAAAATATCGTCAAGAAGGCGGAAGCATGGAATGTGATTGCTGAAGAGCTGGGTATTTCAATTTTGAACAATTGAAATTTTTGGATGAATACCTCCATCATACTAACAGCAATATACCAAGTGACAAAATTGAAAATTCCATTTTTCTCGAAAACGAAACTCCTGAAGCACAAAATGAAGCTGAGGAACATGAAACACTTTTAACGCAAACGCCATTGTCACCTCTGCCTCCACCGAAAAACAAAGGTAGCACGAGTTGAGGCTCATCATGATACACCCTTAACATGGCGGTGGACAGAGTTCTCCATTATTTGCAAACTAAACAAATAAGGCGCGGGCGGGATGGTATTGACTACTGGCTACTCTGTCCGCAGAAATTGAAATCCAAGAACTTGGGCACCATTTCCTACACCTGGGGTATCAACACCATATTCTTCCAACACCTCATCACCACCATCTCCAGGACATAGCGCATCTCACTCAGTTTATCACATTATGAGTTCCTCAACCAGTGATTTGATCGATAGTGCAGGACAATTGTATGAAAATTGTGAATCTGATTTTCCGTCACTTTAGTTTGTTTATTTATCCAATATTACCTAATATGTTTACAATGCAAGCAGAAATTGTTAATCAATTTACCTCAGGCAAACAGCTAGTCGTTTTCCCAGATAACGCTGTGTGCAGGTCGTAGCTATATCGCTGAACGCCGAAGAGAACGCGCCTTCCCTGAACATCTCGTTGTAACGCATTCTGTGTTGGAAGGCTTGAGTCTAGGACGAAACGCGTTTCCAATAGTTCATGACAGAACTTTTGGAGAACAATTTGCGTCACAGAAAGATGTGAATTTACAGTGGGGTTTGCATTTAACATTCATCCTATTAGACATTTTTCAAAAGACTGAATTTTTAGAAGCGTTCATGGAGTTGACCGAATTATTCCAATTAGCCGTAGCCCAGTGTTAGAAATTCTACCGTGGTTCATTAAATTTATAATTTGAACATTATCCATGTTCTTTTGTTAAAGCGTATTTGTCTATAATTGATGAAATTCTGTTAATTTTTATATATTATTATAAGTACATATTTATTTTTACATATATATATATATATATATATATATATATATATATATATATATATATGTTCTATACATTACAAATTTAATAGTGTCTGTGCTACATGTTCGTAATCATCTGCAGATTTTTTACAATTTACAGTTTAATCGATTTCATAAATAAAGATAACAAACAACCTAATCAGAACTCTAATCTTTAACACATATTCCCGCTGATTGGCGATTTGTTACGCATACAAAAAATATACGAAAGTTAGAAATACTTGTCCGAAAATTAGAACTGATCAACAACACTATTTACCTATTGAACTATAGACACTGGACAGACGTGATGACCAAATACTTGATGATCTAAAAGAGCGTTACCCAATCACTGCCATGTTTAGCTATATGAGAACCAATTTAACATATATTATTAATCTGTGGTATCACCACAGACTGTTTTCGCGATAGAGAGATTTGAATTTTAAGATTTTAAAACATTGTTACGTTATTAACTTTAACGCCAGCTATGTAAGACTTCAAAGGAAAAATATGTCGAATAAAAATATATTTTACTCTAAAATAATTTGGTCAAGTGCGAGTTGGACTCGCATACTTAGGGTTTTGTACCACCTTCAAGATTCGAATATTCCAGTTTCAGACAAGCAGGGAATGAGTGCATTATCTTATACTTACCCTTATATCTTTTAAAGGAAGCGTTTTAAATTTATAAAATATATACACTTTGATTTTCCAAACATAGACTTTTTATTTTATCTGCTTTAGAATTCGCTTGATTTTTATCACAATACATATGTATTTAATTTTCTAATTTGGCCCCCAAAAAGTAACATTAGAGTTTTATTTTACTAATAAACTTTCAGAAATGCCTTTTATAATCTACTGTCTGAGTTTTGAGGCTCTGTAGATTGGAAGAAAAACGGCAAAATAGGTCACTTTAAATTATAAATTATTAAATCTGTTATTCAAATTATTTAAAAATATAAATAAAATATATTTTTCAAATTTTAAATAGTGTATTTTTTAAAGTGGGAATTAAGTCGATGTTTAATATTTTTAATATCTTTCATATAAATGATTTAAAAATATGTTATATTTGTAATTCACATAATGAGCCTTTTATCTAATATATTATCTGATATATTACATGATGCGTTTGAAAATTGAATCTTTATTTTCCATTTAATTGTATAATTTGTCCCTAAAATTACTATGGGGGTTTTCTAGTAATTTATTTTCCGTTTAATTCTATTATTTCCAAATAATAAAATTAGGGATTTTTTTCCATATTTTTCCTATAAACAAAAAAAAAGAGGTCTTAGAGTTTGGGGAATAACGAGGAGAATGGGTAATTTTTTTAAAATATTTTTTTAATATATTTTAAAATATTCATTTTAAAAAAATTTTAAAAAATATTTGTACCTATTCGTCATAATGAGCCCTGGGATTTGATATATTACATGACGCGTTGGAAACAATTATAATTTTTTATTTTCCATTTAATTCTATAATTTGCCCCCAAAAATGAATATTAGGGGTTTTTACTTATTTTTCCAGTAAAGTTCAGGTGAGGGGCTATACTTCCAGTTTTTCAAAATGTTTCAGCTTATGGTTTCGGAGATAAGGGGGGCAATGGGTAATTTTTTTATATTTTTGTTAATATCTTTTAATTAATTTATTTTATAAATATGGAAAAATATATTTGTTTTCTTCATCATGAACCCTTTTATTTGATATATAACATGCTGGGTTAGAAACAATTTTAATTTTATATTTTCCATTTAATTCTATAATTTGCCCCCAAAAAATATTAGGGGTTTTTCCTTATTTTTCAAGTAAAGTTCAGGTGAGGGGCTATACCTCCATTGTTTTTTCAAAATTTTCCAGCCTATGGTTTCGGAGATAGGTGGGGATGGGTAAATTTTTTTATATTTTTGTTAATATCTTTTAATTAATTTATTTTAAAAATATGAAAATAATATATTTGTTTTCGTCATAATGAGCCCTTTCATTTGATATATAACATGATGGGTTAGAAACAATTTTAATTTTAATTTTCCTTTAATTCTATAATTTGCCCCCCCCCCTAAATAAATATTAGGGGTTTCTCCTTAATCTTCCAGTAAAGTTCAGGTGAGGGGCTATACCTCCATTTTATTTCAAAATTTTCCAGCCTATGGTTTCGGAGATAAGAGGGGGAGGGAATGGGTAATTTTTTTTATATTTTTGTTAATATCTTTTATTTAATTTATTTTAAAAATTTGAAAAAAATAAATTTGTTTTCGTCGTAATGAGCCCTCGCATTTGATATATAACATGATGGTTTAGAAACAATTTTAATTTTATATTTTCCATTTAATTCTGTAATTGCCCCCCCCCCAATTAAAAGTAGAGGTTTCTCCTTATTTTTCCAGTAAATTTCAGGTCAGAACCTATAAATCTATTTTTTTCAAAACTTTACGTTTTATAGTTTCGGTGATAGGGGGGGGGGAATGGGTAAATTTTGGTATATTTTCGTTAATATATTTTTAAATATATTTTTTTTAATATGAAAAAAATATATGTGTTCCTCAGAATGAGACCTTTCATTTGATATATTACATGATGCGTTTGAAAATTTTTTTATTTTTAAATTTTTATTTAATTCTATAATTTGCCCCCCAAAATTATTATCAATGGTTTCTCCTTAATTTTCCTGTAAAGTTCGGGCAACGCTCTATATTTCCAATTTTTTCAAAATTTTAGGCTCAGTAGTTTCGGAGATCGGGGGGGGACCGTCAATTTTTTTAGTTTTTCCCCCCAGAAGTACCCCTAAAATCAAATTTTTTTCTTTTATGATATGTACTCCTGATCGGGCCACCAAACTATACATTGATACCAAATTTCAACCTCTTCCGTCCAGTAGTTTAGGATAAAATGGCTGTGATGTGACAGAGGCAGAAATCCTGAGTGATATTATAAGGGTATCCGTATATTGTATATACGGAACCTTAATAAATGTACCTAACTGAACCTAATAAATAGATAGGTGTATTGAATTTCTTTATAATGAAACACATATCTTTAAAATGTCAATGATATGCTTATTTTATGTAAAAGTTATTCACTTTTTATTGAAGGTCAGGACTTTGCAGGAATGGGGGTCATACAATGAAAAATATATTGACTATACGGTACCCACATTGTCAGAATACAGCAATATGATTTTCATTATAAAAATTTCTAATTCATTTAAAAATGAACACTACAATTAAATAATATTTTTGATTTTAGGCTGAAAAATTCTAATAGTCTATATTGGATGTGAGTAATAGAAGAAAACAAATACTTTATTCAGACATGATATAGTTACGAATTCAACTCGTAACAAGGAAATGCAAAGTAACTTAAAAGTTATTCTGAACGTGAAATAGAAGTAGATATTAATAAATTTTAAACTACCATATACGTAAAAAATCTGTACATTTTCGTTAATTTGAATAAAACACTTACCTAGTAATCCATTACTATTTATGTTTTATATTGACCATATAAAGAAATACACCTGTTGTTTATTTATTATTCCGAATCTGGAGTCGTTCCGTGTATCTGCTGTTCTCACGTAACTCCTAGATTATAATATCACGTTAAAAATTTCAGGTTAACTCCACCAGTCAGAAATATTGAATACTCTCTTCGAAGTGTCATTTTAACCTAGAAGTTACGAGAGAACAACAAATACACGGAACGGCTTCAGATTTGGAACCTCTGTGTGCTAGTTTTCCCGAAAATCCTAGATGTCGGTCTTACATCTCGCGTCTACAAATTTACTGATATGTATCAAATATATAAATAAGTGTTCGAGACGACATTCTATTGTAGGTAGCGCAACTGTTGAAGGTTCCCGACCATAATCAATATATATATATATATATATATATATATATATATATATATATATATATATGTCTTGGTTACAAAAGAATGACACCTCTATGAGAGTATAGGAATAACTTAAATAATTTTAATAGCAAACTCGTACAAGTATGTTACTTGAGCATTAAAAACCCCAAAAATGTGGATTTTGTTTGTTGTTGCTTATATTGTGAAATATGATAAGGGGATCATAATCAGTAAAACCTTCAAAATGAAAGTCAAAGCTCTTGATCAGAGCATTTTTCTCAGAGATAAGCGGAAGGAAAACTGGTAAAAAGTGATTTTTAAAAGAAAATTCTTACCTTTGTTGTAATTAAGTCTGGAATTGTAATATTTCTCCTAATGATAACTTATAAAGTTGAGACTAATTGGTCTCAAGATCTACATTCTCTGTAAACTAAATCATGCAGAATTGCAACTTAAATAATTTATATAGAAATAGTATGCAGAACGTACAGCATTAACGACGACGGTTACATGCAACCTTGCAAACTGTACGACATTGCTCGTACAATTACGACATTTGAGGTCTGCTGTATGAGGTAAGAGGAGACAATTAACCTCGCACAACAGTTTACGAGATTTAGACATGTGAAATTAATTGTATATATAATTAATTTAATGTAAACCTACCAAAATCACACCAATACATAAACCATAACGGATAAATTAGTATGCGATTGTCAATCGATGTTAATTGTCAAGTGATTGAGGCTCATAAATGTGAATTGACCCAAATCACACAATAGTGACAATTGCTTATTAAAAATCTAATCCGTCCCTAAGTAAACAAATACTTATTATATTTGGAGAGGTACTAGGTACACTACAAGCTACTTACATAAAATTTCGTAGTTGGAGCAGACGTAATTTTTGTATAATATGTATCAAAGAATATTATTAATACAAAGTTAGAAATAGGGTTAAAACTTAATTTTCCACCATAAATACACATAAAATACGAAAACCTTCACTTTGTATATCACATTCCCTTCACTTTGTATATCTTCAATTTTCGTTACAGTTGCGTAAAAAGTATTAATAATGCTTGTGAATATTAGCTTAAACGAGCGACCCTTACTTTTTCTCAGCTATCTTGACAGTAGCACATGCAACCAGTGGAAAAAGGTATTTTAATTATCACCATTAAACATGTACCACTTAACTTATTAAACCAAGGAGAAATAAAACAATATGCACAGATAATAAAGTGGTAAATGAAAACACAATAATCTGGAGACAAAATAATATAATACAATTCATTATAATTTTCATCTTGTTCCCTTATCTTAAGGAAACCCTGAATCCGGCCATTATCCCTACAGCTATTGTCAGTGCTGCGCCGGATGGCTGTTAGATATTCGCACTTTTGTGCAATATATGCTACCATTTTGAACAAATTTTACGGCATTAGAACGCAAATTTAAGATGTTAAATTGAAGTGTATTAAATAATGATAATAATAAAATCGTCTTTATTAAAAGAGAAAGAATACTACAATTTGTATTTGTTACCGTACAATAGAAAAGAAACCGGCTAGTTGGAGAAGTTTAGCTATGCTATTCTACTACTTAACCAACTTCCCAGTTAGGTAGAGACTTTTCGTTTAGGAAGACAGGTAAATTCACTACACTAACGACAAATCAATCAAAACAACATGTATTAGGGATGAACATTGAAACATACTTAATTACACGTGAATTAACAATCTGTTTTTAGTACATTTTTTAAACTGAATTAAAGACATATTTTCTTGTATTCATGCTATACCAAATTGTATAAAATTGCAGTGTTTTAGATAAAACAACTTTTAAAATGTGCTCTTTTGTGATAGTTATTTGTCAGATTATGGTGTCTAATATCATGTACTTGGGATCTAAATAAATGTAAATAAACATTAGATAGTGATAGTTAGTTTATGCCCTTACAGAACTCTTAGTCTTATGTAAGTTTTCTTATGATCTTTCAAATTATCGTTAGCATATACCGACCCTAATAGCCTAGTAGTTCGGTTCCCATTGTAAAATAGCTCTCCAACTTATTTAAATTACAATTCTTCAGAAACTACTTATTTGACGGTATCCATCTGAAGCCCTTTTTAAATTTAACATCATAAACTATTATTTTAATTTTAACGGAGACTTATGTCCCAGTCTTAGTTGCAAGAAAGTAATAAATTTTTGCAAAAAAAGTACTTTTTACCAGTTTTTCGGAAATTTCTCGGTGAAAAATGTTCCAATAGGACTTCAAATCATCCATTATTTTCTATAAAGCATTACTGAAGTGATTTATTTATTTCGTATGAGAATCAACATCGATATATAAAAATTTAGATCACAATATAAAATAACATAAAATAATACAATGAAAAAGTATAACAGTCGAACATATAAAACAGACATTAGAATAGACAAAATGCAAAATATATATCAATAACAAAAGATTAAAAGTCGATGGGGCAATGCTACCATATTCAACAGCAAAAAAAAAGAAATACGAGTGTGGGTATAGTTCAGACACTGACTGATATATTGGGTAACCACGGTGTAGCTGCCGGGGAGAGCTTGTTCAGTTCCTCTAATCCAGGAAAACATGTAAGGGGGCAATCATGCAGAATGTGATGAAAAGTTTGTATTTGCGTACCGCAATTCTACGTCTGGCTTTCGTAGCCAGTACGTAAGCGGTTTAGACGACACCATAGGTGCCTATGGAGATCGAAATCTGTCAATTATTATTTGATTTAAGATCTGTGGCTCCTGTAAGTTTCTATCCAACCATGTAGGCCGTTTACACTTCAGACGCTCAGTCTGAAAGGCAAAGTTCGTTTGATATGCTTTGTCCCATCGTCGTTTTACTCCAGACAGTCTCCGTAGCTCAGCGGGAGAAATATTTAACAGAACAGTATAGACAGGCAGTCACGTAATAAAAAATTGTATGACCTAAAAGGTACGCTATAGACTATTGTAAAAGTAATAGAGAGAAACCCCTTTCGATTACCCGAAAAAGATTAACCCATTGCAATAAGGGCTACATTAAGCGTGCATTTAACTAACATCGGTAAGCCGCTTTCATCTGATTGTTATTTTATAACAAATATTAGATCAACATATTTCCTCAAGGTTTCGTTTATCTAAAAGGAGCTGACAGAATTTTATTTTTATTATGTTTATCGATAAAATGAAATTTTCCCAACCTTGAGAATGAAATAACCAATCGAACGATATTCAAATATAATAAATGATATGACTACAGTGGTTACGTATTATGTGATAACAGTTTGTAGCAAGATTTTTCCACTTAAATATAATTTTTTGTGAGATGTTTGTAGATTAGCTATGAAGATAACATAATGATTATACTGAAAGCAATCAGAAATCGGCTGTGCTGTTATTCAGCACAAAGGATGTAAAGAGATAGAAAACGATTGAAGAATTTTTTTCCAACATCTATAGAATATAGGGAAGTTTAAGCACAGAATATTAAAGAAACAAAATATCCAATAGAGACTTTGAAACTACAAAACTAAACATTTATTATTTATATATTCAGCGTTGAAATTTATTTGAGAAACAAGAAAATGTATTTAAGAGCCTTAATCCATCAACTACTAAGTTGTAAAGTCTTCATAGCAGAAAATATACGAGTACATAGTTTACACAACCCTTATTTAGACACAAGGAGACTTGTTGACCTTATTATTCTTTCTACAAGGAACACATTCTGTAAATGACAACCAATAATCAAAGCAATTTTTCGAAAATGTTCTGGTACACTTTGCTCCAATTAACATTTTCCAAAATTGTCAAGTACTTTTATGGTTGAATGAGCTAATTTCAATGCCCATTTGACAAAATTTCGTAACCAAACTTTGATTTTATACAATTTTTCACAATGTTTTTAATCTAAAAGGGTCAAACCTAGGTCATCTATTAATTCTTGCGGAAGGTTTTTTTCATATAAAAATGATATTTTTATTGTAACCATGGCTGTCACATTTCAACTGATATGTTTAACCATATTTTTTCGGCTTCGAGTTTTTAGTGTAAAAATAGAAAATATCATAGTATTATATATCAAAAAGGTGTTTATATTTCGAATAGGTTGGATGTCCCGCAGGTGAGACACTTCTGTTTATACGAAATTCTAATATATACAGAGATTTGAATTATAGGGCGCAGGGTTCAAAAAATGTTAGAAGTTGTTGCATACACAGGATGATTGAGATACAAGGTGGAGTGGAATTGTAGTTTTACAAGTTGGTTAAAAAAGTGTTAAATAGTGTGGAACATAAGTAGTTGCTTATACTTGACATATGGGGAGAAGTCAAATTATAGGTATACAGTGTGATTTAAGCAATAGAAAAATAAAAACAATGAATAGGGTGAAGAGAATACTTAATCAGTTAGGTTGCAACATCGTGTGTAGTTTTATAGTTGTACTAGGTTTTAAATATGTCGTGGAAATTATGCCTGCTAGCATTCGGGCTTAAGCATTGTTTTTTACGCTTGTTTGCTACTTTTTAACCAACTTCCAAAAAGGAGGAGGTTATCAATTCGTCGCGTATTTTTTTTTGTATGTATGTTTCCTGATTTCTTCTCCTGTGGTGAACTGTTTTGAATAATATGGTATTGTTTAATAGAGTATATATCCGGATTTGTGAAACTTCAAATTTTGGAATAGAATTTTATTGGTAAAGTGATGAAATTTGTGAATGAACACATGGGTGCATGGAAATCGACCATTATCGCTAACATATTGGTCGATTTTTCGAAAACTTCCTATGGATGTGTATAGTTCTTTAGCGTTTAATCTATTAAGGAATATCCCTAGGTGATCTCATATACTTTTCTGCGACGTGCAACTTGCAGTTTTGCAGAAAATCGCCAAAAATTCCAAAATTCTTATCAAAAATTTCATCTAAATGACATAAGGGACATTTCCTCATAAATATTTTAATTCCAACGTAATAGTGCGGGAATTTTAGGCACTGGAAGTTTTAATTGCGAATTGGAAAATTTTCTATGTAAATCTCAAGCATATAGGTAGTAAAGCATAGTATTTTCGACTCCTTAAATCAGTGAGTACCAAGCTCGTTTTGTTTGTATACCAGGCAAATACCTATTTAAATGAAAATTTTTCCATTTTGCGAAGACGGTGTTTTTGGTTGTCACATTCTCCCGGCCTAATAGAAAATTCAGTGACAACACATGTCAAACTCTAAAAACTGCTATTTGGTGGGTTTATACACAGGGTGTTTAGTTATAGCAAACAAAATCACAAAGTAAAGTGATAGAAGGAGTTGCATTTATATGATGATTGAAATATAAGACGGAGTGCTCCATAGACAAATTATATAGGGTGATTAAAAAACTGTTATATGATGTGGACAGAAACAAATCATATACAGGATGGTTGAAATAGATCCTGGAGTTGAATTATATTTATACAGTGTGATTAAAAAAATATTTAATTTATAGCCCATACGAAGTTGCATAAAGTGTGGGGAGAAATTAATGTTACACAGGGGGATAATATAAAATGTTAAAAATTAAACACAAGGAGTTATATACTATGGTTGAAATATAGGACGGATTTGACTCCATAAATATGGGATGGATTCTCCTCCGTCCTATAGTTTACAGAAGGCAGATTAGAAATGTATACTTGTCCATGGGCAGTCGTATGTACAGGTTAGTACATAGGGTGGAATGGAATTATCTATAGGTATACAGAGTTGTCAAAAAAAGATGAAGAAAGGTTATTGTTTCAAGTCTCCATACGCTTATTAAGTACTAGTACATTTTGTTCGTAAACATTTACCTGTCATTTTAAATGAAAATGTATCATTATGTAATGTTGAGGCTTTTGATGTTACCTGGTCCTGTCTATTAAGGTTATACATACAAAATAAAAAAGAAAAATGAAAACTACCTTTATTTGTAGAGAGTTGTTCACTTCATCTATATCTCTTACTATTGTCATGTTATTAAGCCATAGATAGAATTAAATTGAAAAGCAAATTATTTTACTCAAAGAATAAAATTATATATATATATATATATATGTTATATCACACTTCCAAAATTTCACTTTTTAAAAAAGACTTTATTTATACTTGCACAATTAATAAAACTTTAATATAAACTTGAATATAATGAAAATAATAATAAAACTTTATAACAATAAAAAAGGAAAAAAATTAGTGTTAAACTAACTAGACAAATCTGTAAGTAACAATGAATACAGACATAAGGCAATTGAACAATTTATAACATAATAATGCTGACTAAGCTGTCGCAGCGTTTGCTGTTCTCACGGATGTACGTCGTCGAGGGTAACCTGAGACGACACGTGGATGCTGACTCAGCTTGGGAACTGTTGCTAGATGGTTTCACATAAGTCGATGGAATAACTTATATAACATATATATATATATATATATATATATATATATATATATATATATATATAACACTAAATTATAGATTGAAAGTCCTGAAATGAATTCAGATTTTTATTAAATACGAATAAATCAGCTTTCTCTCACTTGAAAACTAATCGAGCGAGGAGACATTCGTTTGTCAAAACAATGTAACGCGTACTGAGTGAGAACGAAAACCAAGTAGACATAACTTTCTTATTTCGTCTAAGCCCGCATCTGATTCGTGACATATAGTCAATCCTTGCAGCCCTAGAAGGCAACAGATATGTCGACTTTGTCCATTTCCCGACTCTAAGACGGGGAGCAAATACATTCTGGTAGCAATGGATTGCTTCAGCAAATGGCCTGAGGCATATGCTATATTCAAAGACAATCACAATAGCGACGGTACTGGTAGAAGAGCTATTCAGCAGATTTTGTGTCACGTTGGTGTTAATTTTAGATCAAGAACGTAACTTTGAATCCAACGTATTCCGGAAGGACTGTACGATGTTTGGAATCAAGAACACGAGAACCACACCTTTGCATCCACAGTAAGAAGAAATGGTGGAAAGATTCAACAGGACCTTGGGACAATATCTGTCCAAAGTTGTCACCAATAACCGGCTTGATTGGGATGAGCATATTTCCCTATTCCTGTTGGCCTATCGCTTAACCGTACATAATAGCATAGGACTTACTCCAACCAGGGTGCTATTCATAAAAGAGCTGAAATTACCTTGTGACTTGGCCTTTGGCTTACTAGTAAATCCGTCCCAAGAAGTTCACGATTATGCCGACCAACTTCGACAAAACATGCTAACAATACTGGAGCTAGCTCGAACACAAATGTTCCAAGAGGAGACAACGTCTGGCTATACAACCACCAGAGGAGCAAAGGCAAATCTCCAAAGCTCACACAATATGAGATGGTCCATACTAGGTGGTCAAGAGGATCAATGACGTTATATATGGTTCTATTGTATTCGCCGGAATACAATAGTTAAAGTGGTTCATTTGGATCGACTCACTCCAATTAGAATTAAAGGATTATAAAATTCATTTCACGCCACCAAAATTAAGAAACCTTCTAAATTAATCTCTCTTTTAAAAACAACACGACTACATAAAAACCGATTGAAATAAATTTCGATGAATGTAAAAAACTAAGTTTGACGTTATTCTGACTTCGACAGAATTCCTGAATACACTTTGACAAATAAGAAATAACCATCGAATTCTAGTATCTTATTTTAAAGCGGACTATCGTACGAATCGGGCAGTTTAAAATTGCGGCGTGTATTGAAATATTGAAAGGACAGCGAAAGAAGTGAACAGGGGTTTCGCAGATTAGTCATTTTTGTTTTGTAAACTGAATTTATTTTGGTAAATTAAAGGCGTTTGAAAGTGAGTGTGAATATTTATGAAACTTAACTCACGGAATCTATTGCAATATAAACTTATGAAATACTAAATTTAAATGATTCAGTACAAATTGTTGTTGTCTTGCGTATTGTCTTCAATGAGAACAAAGCAAATACAAAGCAGCAGACTTTCTCATTACTTTGCATTTCAAGCATTGAATGATATACATGGAGAACTTATGAACGCCTTAACAATTTAAGTTATTGCTAAACTGCCAATTGAGCTTTGCAGTGTTTAATTTGTAAAAGGGGTGATTGGAAAATGTAAGTATACAACATTATTACAACTAATAAAATATAGTCATATTCAAACACGGAAATGACATATATGCACTTTATGTACGACCGTGCGGCAGGAAATGCATCAGAAGCGAGGCGTCTGTATGCGGCAGCATAACCGAATAGAAGACTCCCTTGTCGACAGGTGTTTCAGAGGTTAGAATGCGTACAAAAGAATGACACCTCGGAGAGTGTATTCAATATTTCTGACAGGTGTGGTTAACCTGAAATTTTCATCGTGACATTCTAACCTAGGAATTACGGGTAACAGCAATTACATGGAACGGCTCCAGATTCGAAACCTCTGTGCCGAAAATCCTGGATATCGGTCTTTACAGCTCGCGTCTTAAAATATAACGATATGTATCAAATACATAAAGAAGTGGTCGAGGGGACATTTAATTGTGGAAAGCGCAACTGATGAAGGTTTCCTAACCAGAAACAATATATATATATATATATATATATATATATAAATATATATATATATATATATATATATATATATATATATATATATATATATATATATTGTCTTGCGTACAGAAGAATGACACCTCGAAGAGAGTATTCAATATCTCTGACAGGTGAAGTTAACCTGAAAATTTCATCGTGACATTCTAACCTACGAATTACGGATAACAGCAAATACATGGAATGACTCCAGATTCGGTACCCCTATGTGCTAGTTTCCCCGAAAATCCTAGATGTCGGTCTTTACATCTCGCGTCTGCAAATTAAGGTTCTCAACTATAAAGAATCTTAGAGCATTTACTTTCTAGAGATAGCCTGCAGTGCACAAATATCGTGGTAAGACTAAGGAGAGAGAGGGCAATAGAGAGGGCAAGAGGCTATTTCACTCGGTTGGGAGCTGCTTCCAATTAAATACGTTCAGCATGTTGTTCATTGGCTGCTTCCACCCACTACGTCAAATAGCCTCTTACTGTCTCTATTGCCCTCTCTTTCTAGCGTTACCACGATTTTATGCTTGACAGGCTATATCTAGACGGTAAATGATCTAAGTAAAGAATATATTGTAAAATCTTTGATGTTAATTTTAAAATCGCTGTAAAATTATTCAGTTGGCGTGATTTGTTTTTAACTATTAAGAGCAATGAGTCCATTTAAAACTGATAGGGACGTATAGGTAGTTATGTAGATACGCACAAATGCGGGTTGTGTAATGCTTATCACCCATACCAAATTTTACTTATGAAGCCCTAAAATTCTAGGAGATATATCGAATAGTCTAATAAATGTGTTGACACCCTGCTTATACGTATATATCATTAGAAGTGTTTGTTGGATTTTTAGGTCTATGTACCAAATAGGAAACAACTTTTCTCTTAAAACATTAAGTTAACCGAACTGTACCCTGATAGCAACAAATAATTTTTATTGTGTTATGTACATTTGAATATAAATTTTAAACCACAAGTTGATAATTTGAATTATTTCAGCTTGCGACTGTGACCTAGAGGGTTCCGCTTCCCACAATTGTAATCCTGTTACAGGACAATGTAGATGTAAGCCACATTTCACTGGAACACATTGTAAAAAATGTGAGGTAAACGATTTAGTATTAATATTAACCATAAAAAAAATCTGAGTGTTTCATTTATAGTTCAATTTTTCTTTGTCATTTTGTGACTCAAATAATGACCACTAAGGAATTAAGGAATTCAACAAGTCCAATTATTTCAGTTTCTAATATAACAATTGAAGTCACAGGATCCATCCTTCTTAGATGTCCTCTATAGATGATCAATATGGCACATTTTTTATGCTTATCACTGTTTTACGTTGCTTAATCAGGAGATTGTGTGATATCTCTGAGGTGGACTATATTATGTTATTTACTTATAATAAACACCTCTTAAGAGTACGTTCTAAGTGGATCAGTTTTCATTTCATAACGCCAGATTTCTTACCTGGTTTTAAAGATTGACAGGTTTATTTAGTCTGCTTTCTGCGTTATTTTATTTCATATTAAGTGCCCACATTTTTATTGAGTACAGTACACTAGGATTTGAACGATTTCTGTTTACAATCATTTTTCTCCGTATTTGTATTAGTCCAGAATTCCGTACAGTTAACTATTATGATTACTCAGACATCTCATGAAGTAGAGCGTATGACATTTACTTCTATTCAGCTTTCTTTATTTATCAAAGCTTCTGAAAATTTTTTTAAAATATGCAAATTATAATATCTTCAGTAAGTATATGAAATTATGACGATTCATCTTTAGAATCTAATATTGACCTGTGACGTAAGCCTGGTTAAGCCTGAACCCAGCCTGCTGATTCCTGTTGAATTTGTCTTATATCCTAAAATAGTCTAATCAGCTTCATACAGCCATCTCAATAAGGTAGGATGTCATGTTTGATATTATATTATCGAAGACCTTTTCACATAATTACTAAAAATACACATTTTTTTGGATCGGGTCAGTTTTGAGATGTCGTATTCAAGCAAAAGACATTCTCTCTCATTTCCAGTCTATCCTCGAAGATAAACTGCGTATCTCCACTCAATTCCTCGAGATTTTTGAATATTCTAATATATTGAATATGACAAAGAAGTTAGTAAACTCATGATGATAGTTAGTAGTCAAACTTTACATTTCGCGCCTGTTGTTTTCTCAACAAAAGTAACCAATCAGATGGTATATAAATAAAATCTAAAATACGATGAGACCACTTTGCGAAATCTCAATGTTGTTCTTATCCACAGATTTGGTGTGTCAATATATACAGGGTGTCCCGATAAGCGTACGGAGAAGAAATCCTCCTAGATAAAGTGGGTAAGAAAAGGGTGGAAATTATTATGAAGCTCGTAATTCGACTGCTAGAGGATGAAACTGCTACGAAGACACGTAAAATATATGTTATATCGGAAAGTTGGACGGTGAGCTTTTACTTTAAAAACATAATATGATGATAGCTTGGGTAATAACGCATGATAGTATTTGCGACTTTTTTTCGTATCTGTCACAATATGGACAATATCTCCTTAACCAAGTAACCGACTTGAATATTTACAAACAAACAAACTTGAAGGCGCTATTTGCAACAATTACACACTTATGTGATTTAAAAAGTTAAATGGAACGGTAACGTAACATTAACGACCTTAAAATTACCTAAATCTGTTATCGATTTATGGGAAGAAATGTTAAAAATTCGAATACTTCAACCGGATCAAGTTACCTTAGCAATAAAAACAAATGACACAGCCATGATAACGGACGTAATTTATATTATTAAAACTAAGATTTTAACACGTCCAGCCTTTCTAGGATTAGAATTGGTTCAAAACTAGTTTTGAAGGATTTTTAAGCCAACCATCGGAACAGGATAACTAATTAATCAAAGTTCTCACAATAAACAAAAAAGCACTAAACACGAATTAACCAGCATTTAGCCACACATGTTCAAAATGTCTTCCATCATTCTCGATTTCAGCCTTGGACAAGCGTTTAATTCCATCATATTTTCTCCATTCTCCACCCGCTCTCGATTTATGGAAGAAAATATTAAAAATTGAAGTTAACGAGTTTGACAACTACTGCCAAACGTAAGGTCTAATAATTTCGTGAGTTACGTTTACTTTTGTATATATTTTTTTAGACAAATAGTCAATTTACTAACGCTATGATACGTATTTATTTGAAATGTTTTCAAAATGCTGCAATTGCGTCGCGACAATATGCACCGAACTTTGAACAAAGAAGAGATTTTTCTCGGGATATATTTTCAAGATTGTCTCAGTGATTCCGACTGGCAACATGCAGCCCATTCAAGCACCTCTAAGAATACGTAGAATACCCACCGACGGAAAAATCATATCATAAGTACCAGAAAATATCCAACAACCTTTAAGTTGGCACAATTGTCCACCTGATTTTTCAAGGGAATAATGTGCATCCCTACCACATTGTTTTGCACAAGGTTTAATTTAAGTCTATTATCATAATCAGGAAACTGATTATGATAATAGACTGAATCATTGTCACTGGATGATAAATATAATTCGGGGAAATCTAAATTTTCTGTAACAAATATTACGGACAGATGAAGCTACTTTCAGAAGTGCAGGTGGTGTAAATTTGCATCATATAGATTATGGGTCCAAGCAAAGGGAACTAGAACATCAAAATAGTTGGAACTTAAACGTAAGATACAGAATCGTAGAAGGAAAAATTTTAAACCCCTTTTTTTCGACGAAAACCTTAATGGATTTTTTTAACGATTTTCTTCCATCACTTTTCGAAGACGTCTCCTTGGAAACGAGAAGAAACTTATGGATTGATGGTTGTTAGGCGCATTATAATCAAAACATATCCAAATTGACTTATAGGAAAAGGAAGCCTGCTTTCCTAGCGCGTCCGTCGGATTTAACTTGTCATGATTTTTACCTGTGGGGTAGACTGAAAGACCTCGATTTTCAAGAACAACCAACAACCAAGGAAAAATTGACGAAGAGAATACGATTTGCCATTAGAAGCTTGTCCAAAGCTGAACTCGATGCAGGGGTTTTTTCCACCGAAATTAGATTTAATAAATTCGTGGAGAATGATGAAAGACATTTTGAACATTTACATTTGTAAACCATTTGTTGCTAAATCTTGAGTAATTCTTGTTTTGTGTTTTTTTGTGTTATTGTTACAACTGTTAGGAACGCTTGACGTTTTAAAAATTTAGTATTAATAAGTTAGGTGGGAAGAAGTCGAATCGTAATTTCAATTACGTAGGTTACCATAGCTGTGTCATTTGTTTTTATTGTTAAGGTAACTTGATCCTGTTGTGGTGTTCGATTTTTTAATATTTACTCCCATAAATCGATAACGTATAGAGATATCACAATGCGGTTTTAACACAAATTAAAATATTTTTATGGTTAATGCTACGTCAAGAAAATAGAACAGTCCATTTCACTTTTTTGCAAGAATCACAAAATCGTGTAATCATTACAGAGAGCGACCTCTAGTTTATATGTTTAAACTTGATAGTGCAAACAAAAAATTCTCTGAAAAGACCATCAACTGATCTTGCAAACAAAAAAAAATATTAAAATCGGTTAACTGGTTCAGGAGATATTAAATTTTAAATATTGTTAAATACATTGGCCTCCCCCTCTCTGACATGACAGATACGATATGATGCGAAAAGCTATTAATTGTGTCTTTAAAGTAATAGTTCATCGTGTAACTTTCCGAGATAGCAAGAATTTTACATAGTTACTCCCTCTATTGGTCGAATTACGAACTTCATAATCATTTCCAGGTATTTCTCTTAACCATTTTACTTCCAAGAATATTTCCCCAAATCTCTCTACCATTGTTGGGATACAGCCGCTGCGTACGCTTATCAGGACATCCTGTATATTAATTCCATCTGGCCATTAAAATGAATGCATTTTGATATACTGTTTGCGTACGTTTTTTTGTGACATTCAGATATATTTCTTCCATGTCTTTTCCAGTTCTGCCGTTGCATCCTGCATTCTGTTGGAGCTAGATATCTCGTTCATCCTTAGCTCTAGGAAAAAATCCTCAATAAGAGGTGTAGACATTGCTAAGTTTTCCAATAATCAGTGTCAAACCAAACATATATTTTTAAAAGATACACCTTGTATCTTATTCTGTTTTAGAATTCCTCTCTTCGTTCCCATTCCTCACATCTAGAATTATATTACATTCTACCAGATGTGTCAGGTTATATGACCAGTTTATGCACAAATCGTATACCCTTTATAACTTTTGATTCAAGTTAATAATATACTGTAGTTGACAAGTATTTAAAAAGGAGTTGTTGTTTTAAAAGTTGTTTCTAAAAAGCCATTAAAAATTTATAGGTTCTTAAATTATTATTTAATGTTCGAAGATAATTACTCAAATTTGAAAAAACATTGTATACCTTAAAATAATTACAAAAAAGTGCTATAGTAGGGTTACTCACCAGTTAAAATTAAAAATATTCTGTAAAATAATTTTTATACTTGCCATGACAAGCAAATTGTTCATTGTATACGCATCTCAGACATAAATATTTATTTCTAACGACCGCATTAAACCAAACGAATTTCTCTATAGAAGAAGTGGTAAAAAAAAGTTTTTTTTCTTGTAGAAAGTGATAAAATTTCTTAATTAGCTGTCAGAATCTATAAACAAAGATATCTGGAACGACTACAACTAGAACTAAACACTTTACAAAAAAAATATAAAACTTAAACCAGTACTTTAAGATGACAATAAAATTAACGTTCTTTTATGTAAATGTAACAAAAATTATTCGACAATTTGAGTACTAGTGTTCACAGACTTCTGAAGACAAATAAATTGCATTCATTTCATGTGCAGTGATTGTGAAAAAAACCCCTGAATTTTTCCCATTGTGCTAAAGAGAGAATATTCCGAATTGTTTGATTAGTTCCTATTTCCCGATGCGGCTACTTTCCATAAAAATGTTTGCGATAATGGGCATAATTTTCAATATTATAGACCAATCAATAGAGATTTTTTCTTGCAAAAAATACAGGATACTGCCTGTGCCATTATATTAATAACGATTTGTAGTGATATTTTGCTACCTTTTCCAATCGCACCTATGGGTTTTTATTTTATTATAAAAAACTGGAACAAGAAAATTTGTTTTTTTTCTTTGCATGTTTATAAAATGAAAAATAATAAACTAATCTCAATGGTGTCCACAGGTTAATTGTAAAGCATGAAAATACCAATGAAATGAGCCCAGAATGCAAGTTGTAGAACTGGGCTTGTGGAAACTGATAGTAATTGATACTCGTATCTAACTTATGCATGACTAAACCAGGCGTTATCGGTTTATTAGTTTTTGAATAATTGCGATATGAAGTTTTTAGTCCACTATTCTTGCAGATGTTGGAAGTAGAGGTATCATTCTACAACGCCTCTATTTTCATTTTTCATTAAATGCCTGCGAAATGTACGAAAAATTTGAGCAAACATCATCAAAATTTGGTAAGGGTATGAAGGTGTTCGCGTAGTGGGGGGAACACGGTTGTTGAGGGGAACTGCTGACAATAATTATTATCGATATTAACTGTCACTCTGACAAATGGTGAAAGAATCTAATCGCTAAAAAAGCTTATATACACAGCGATTTGTTCGATTTTATTATATCAAATAAGAACTGATTGTTTATTAATTCCTACTTGTGGAGATTTTAAATATTAAAACGATCTATGTAGGTGTTTATAGAGACATGTATACATAAGATATATATATATATATATATATATATATATATATATATGTTTATTTATTACTTTTGTTTCTTTGACCATATGTTTCATATAAATTGATTAAATTTTTTTTTCTTGGTTTTTGGTCATTTGTTTATTTAATTTTAAATGTTACGTTTCGGACACATTTTGTCCTTTTTCAAACATGTCAAACTCAATCTAAGAGTTACAGTTACTTTAAAACTATGTTTTTATATAAAAATAAAAATTACTAACAATAAACATTTATGGACAGGACACTAATTTGTTTCTGGGCACATTTACACATTTAAAATTATTTACAATCACGTTCACACACACTAGTATTTCAATGCTTTATTTGTTTCACGATGTTTTGTCCTTGATTTTTTTCAATTATTTGAGAACATCAGCGTAGATTTTTCCGATATGGTTTACATCTTTCCTGTCATTTATCGAAAATTGATTTTTTTGAATATACAATATTTCATGGAATTCACGTTTTTTGGTATGTGGCTCAGATTTGATTATCTTAGTATGTTCGAAATTAAAAGACTGCTTTTTTTGTTTTTTCATGGTTTGTTAATGCCGTCTGTTTTTTTTGTCATATTTGTTATATATTATTTTTAAGATAATGTGACGTTTGCCCGATGTACACACCCTTGTAGTCTTTACATGGTATTTCATAAACAATGTTACTTTTTTATTTTTGGGCGTTTTTGTTTTAAGCATACTGAAATTATTTGAAGTTAAATTATATCCTTTATGACATATATGGATATTGTGTTTGTTTAGTAGTCCTGTGAATTGTGTTGAAAGACCTTTTACATAGGGCAAAGACAAGAATCTATGGTTGTTCTTATTTATTTTACGTTCTAGTGGCTGGTTTTCTTGTGCATGACTTCGGAATACTCTTAGCTTGGCGTTAAATATTTGATTTATCATTTTGTTCGGATAGTCATTTGCTTTGAGTGCATTTTTCGCTTTATTTATTGTATAATCTCTAAACTCATCATCAGATGGTTTTATGGCTCTATCTGCGAACCCCATGATAACGTATTTTTTTGGGCAAGTGAGTGATTAGAGTTGAAGTGCAGATATCTCGCTGACCAAGTTTTTTTTGTATATCATTCAGCTAAATTTTTTCTTTGTTACGATGTACTGTAATAATTCTATTTCCATTGTGAATTGTATTTTTTATGAAAACTGTGAAAGGCCACAAATATATCATTTATTTTATCTGTTGGTACAGCAGTTATGCAGTCATCAACATACCTATAAAACAATGGTACATGATAATCGATATTAGCAAGGACAGCTTCTTCCAGGTCCTCCATTACAATCTGAGCTACAAAACACTTGAAATTGAAGCTCCCATGGCACACCCTTCAATTTGTTTGTAAAAATTCCCATTATTCCTGAAATATGTGCAGTTTAACGTAACATTGATTGAGTCCAGGAACTCTTCCCTTGGAATGTCCGTAAACCTTTCAATATTTTCCCATCTTTTGTTAATCGACTCTAAAGCAAGATTATTAGGTATCCTTGTATATAGTGAGACTACATCTAAGGAAATAAGAGTATAGTTTATAGAAATTTTAATGTTTTTAATTTTATTTTTAAATTCAAACGCATTTTTTTTGATATACCACATTTTTAAGAGCTGATTTTTGGAAACGGGCAAGCTCATTGAATGAGGATTGAATGCAAGAGACTATAGGTCTTAATGGTATGTTTTCTTTGTGAAATTTCGGTAGTCCATATATTTTTGGTGGAAGAGCATTATGAATTGTTAACGATTTTGCTGTTTTAGAAGAAATGTATTCCTTGCTATTCCACATTTTTATTAACTCATTATTTTTTTTCTGATATGTATTTGTTGGGTCTAATTTCAATGGTTTATATGTTTTTGTGTCATTCAAGATATTTTGCATTTTTCGGTCATACTCTTCTGCATACATAATAACTGTTTTGTTTGTTTTGTCTGCTTTTAGGATTTATATATGTGAGTGTTGCTTTAAGAATTGTTTTGTTTTTAAAACCTTGTATGAAAAATTTGAGGTCTTATTTTTTTTTATTTTCTAGTTTTTGTTTGAAGTTGGTTAGTATATTGCATGATTTTGCCCGTACCAGGACTTTTTCGCTAGTTGGTAAATGACTTATACTGGCCTCTATGCTACATATTATATAATTTGTTGGTATTTTTTTGCTGTTGTTAACTTCTAAGGTGAAATTCGGCCCTAACCTTAAGATTTGTGATACATATTCAGGCAATTCATGTTTAGTTAAATTTTCTATCCAAGTTGGTTCAGTCATTATATTATTTTTTTCATTATTGTAATTTTTTTTAAGCCTTATAAATATGTTTTGGTTACATTGCTTAATTTTTTTGAAAAGGTTTTAATTTTTATTTTCTATCTGCTTTTTAAAAAAAATTTTTAGCGGAATTTTCTCACTCACATTTTGTTCTATGTTTTTTTGATCTAAGTAAAGTTTTTTAAGTGTGTGCGTGCTGTATGACTGGAAAAATTTTCATCAATATATATATATATATATATATATATATATATATATATATATATATATGTGTGTGTGTTTTTTTTTGTTTTTTTTTTCGAAGAGGGGGGAAATACATTGCGTACTTAGCTAGCACGTGCTGGCCGTCGTGCGGGACTCCCGATGTAATGACTTCAAAGCAAGAGTAAATCGTTGCATTGAAACCAGTATACCGTATACCCGCTAAAACCTTAACCTCTTTCTCCTACAACCATGGTCCCCTGCGGCACTCTTACTCAATACTACTTCGCAAGGGTGGTTCATTGCAGATGTTTACTGCCCTTCCATTGAAAGCTTCTAAAGCCTACTCCTCGAACGTATCGCGGAGTTCTTTGAGGATAGTCTCCGCGTAATCTGATACCAAGTTCCAGGCTTGGGGGCCCTTCAGCATGGCTTCTACTAATTGTTCTGGGACGATATTAGTCTCCAGAATCCTCTCCACTTCAGCACGTTGATCCTGAAACCGGGGGCAGGAGAAGAACACGTGTTCCGCGTCCTCTATCACGTCCGTACAGTGTGGGCAGTTTGGGGAGTTTGCCCTCCTGAACCTGTGCAGGTATGCTCGAAAGCATCCATGTCCAGTCAGGAGTTGAGTGATGTAGAACCCAACCTCCCCATGCTGGCGGTTGAACCAACGACTGATGTTAGGTATCAATCGATATGTCCACCGGCCTTTAGTAGAGCTGTCCCACCTCTCCTGCCATTGCCCTAGACTCATGGCTCTTTCATCGCTGTTTCCTGTCGGTTGGTCTTTTTCTAACTTTCTGCGATAAAGCCGTCCCCTTTCTGCAGCCAGGATGTCGATTGGCAGGGTAGAGGCAATCACACTCACCGCCTCGTAAGACACAGTGCGGTAGGATGATGCCACTCGAATCGCTGAGAGCCGCTGGACTGATTTCATTTTCCGGCGGTACGATGGTTGCTCGAGCGATTTCTCCCATACTGGTGCCCCGTACAACAAAACAGAAGTAGTTACTGTTGCCAGTAGCTGTCTTCTTATCTGTCTAGGGCCTCCGATATTCGGCATTATTCTAGATAATGCCCCCTGTACCCCAGCTGCTTTCTTGCTGGCCGCGATTATGTGCTCTTTGAAGTTGAGCCGTGTGTCCAGGAGCACCCCCAAATAGCTGATGAAGGGCTGCGACTGTATGTAGGTGTCGCCTATTTTGAGGGTGATGGTTTCCCTTGCCTTTCGACTGCTAACAAGAAGTGTTTCGGTCTTTTGTTCTGCTAAACTCAAGTCCGCTGCGAGCATCCAATGCTGAATTGTGGCTATAGCGAATGAGAAGGTTGTTTGTATCTCCTCTATGTGCTTGCGCACTATGATCAATGCCACATCATCGGCGAATGCCACTAGCCTGACGCCCTCAGGCAGACCGAGCAGGAGCAGGTCGTTGTACATTACGTTCCATAAGAGGGGGCCAAGAACAGAGCCCTGAGGTACACCTCCTGTGATCTTATAGTCTACTTGCCCATTTTCAGTTTGGTACAACAAGATGCGATCCTTGAAATACGCTGAAACCATTCTGCGCAAGTACTGCGGAACTTCCATCCTGGCAAGAGCCTCCAAAATGCGGTCCCAGCGGGCCGAGTTAAAGGCGTTCTTGATATCCAGGGTGGCTATTAGACAGTCTTTTTTGCCACCTCTTCTCCATCTCTTTCCCGAGATAGCCTCTCTGGCGATGTTGGTAACGAGTTTCACGGCATCGATGGTTGATCTCCCCTTTCTGAACCCGAATTGGTTGGTGGAAAGTTTCGGCTCAACGTAGGGCTCCAGCCTATCTGCTATTATCCTTTCAAGGAGTTTTCCCGCAGAGTCCAACATACAGAGGGGACGATATGATGACGGTTCGTCGGGAGGTTTCTTTCCCCCTTTAGGGAGGAGCACAAGCCTCTGCTTTTTCCACTTAGTCGGGAAAACCCCCTGCTTTAGGCAGGTCTCATACATGTGTAGAAACATGTCAGGCCTATTGGCTATGGCGCATTTTAGCGCGATGTTAGGTATGCCATCTGGACCGGGAGCCTTGCCGTTTTGAAGCCGGTTGCACGCGCCCATCAGCTCATTCATAGTCACTGATGGTATATCTTCGTCCCTCACCTGCCACGAAGGATAAGCGGGTAGCTCAGGCTTCGCAGGAAACAAGTGAGTGACAATGCGGTGCAATGATTCGGGGCAGTTCGTTGATGTCATGGGAGGGGCCTTAATTTTATGCATCACGATTTTATACGGTTTTCCCCATGGATCTTGATTAACTTCGTCACACAACTCCTTCCAGTAGGATCTCTTGCTTGAGAGAATGGCTCTTCGTAGTTGTTGTCTTTTGATCTCATAGTCGAGCCTTAGTTCTTCTGTTGTGACCCTGTCGCGTCTTCGTGCTCGTTGATGCAGCCTTCGTGCTTTGAGACACTCTCGTCGGTGTTGTGAGATTGTGTCGTTCCACCAGTAAACTGGTGGGCGGCTGTTGTTCTGCCGTCTCCTTGGCATGGAAGTATCGCAGGACTTGACAACGCTTGTCATTACCTCTTTGGCAGTGGCTTCTGCGCTTGTTGCTATTGACAATGGTTCCTGCTCCATAACCAAGGCGAATGAATCAGCATCGAAAGCATTTTTGTTCCAACCGACTGGCTGTGGCCTCGCACGACTGACACACAATCTTCGTTTGGGAGTGGTGTTGATTTCCCATATAATAGCTTGGTGGTCGCTATTAGTAAACTCCTCATCGACCCGCCACTCACAGCCCCCTTTAATTAGGTTGCTGCTAACGAATGTCACATCGATAATGGAGCTGGCTGTGCCTTTGCGATATGTGCTTACGGCTCCTGTGTTGAGGAGTACCAGGTTGAGCGAAGACATGGTCTCAAGGAGAGCTCGTCCTCTCGCGCTCGTTTCCCGGCATCCCCAGTCAATTGCCCAGGCGTTGAAATCTCCTGCGATGGCGACCGATTCACGCTTCCGTACATCCTCCGCCAAGGTGTCCAAGAATAACTCGAACTCCTCGAGCTGTGCACTAGGAGGTGCATAGCAGCTGTAGAAGTGAACCCCTCCCACTTTGGCTCTCACAAGCCATGGTTCGGGGGTATTTGGGAGTTGTTGGAACGGAAGTTTACCGCAAGCCCATATCGCTGCTCTGTCCGTTGTGTCATTTACCCAGGACAGGGTGTCGAAGTTTTTGTACTGCTCGCAGATTATGGCTACGTCGCAATCCAATTCCCGCACCCGCTGTACCAGTAGGTCTTGGGCTGCTTCGCAATGGTTGAGGTTGAGTTGCAGTACTTTCATTTACGGGCTTGTGCTGCTCTCATCGCCTGTTGGTAGATCGGACATTTCCAACTACCCGCAACGTGCCGGCAGTCTGACCTACTATCTTTCTCTTTGCAGAGTAAGCACTTGGCAGGTTGTTGACAAGCCGAGGCATTGTGACCAGCGCCTCCGCATCTGTGACAACAACTGCTTCGGTCAGTCTTGCCTCTGCACGCCTGGGCGTTGTGCCCAAAGTGCCAGCATTTGAAGCACCGTCGAAGGCTGATCCTCTCGCGAACACGTACTGTGCCCCACGCAAGTTTCAGCTTTCCAAGTGCAATGGATTTCTTGGCCTGGACCTCTGTGAGACAAACAACTGCCGTTTGTGTTGATCTATATGCCCGTCGAAGTGATTTCACTGCCTCCTCAGTGATCTCTGCCAGGCCGTCGATATTATCTTTGAGCAGCTTTACCACGTCTTCCTTGGTACTGATCTCATCCAGGTCTTTAATTTCAATCTCGATTTGCGGTATTCGAGATTGTACAGTGGCCCCGCTTGGGAGCTTATTCTTGATGGCGTTACAATAGCGCTCCATCTCCTGAGCGTCTGCCTTCGCGAATAACAACAGGAGATCTCCCTTAGCTGTTCGTCGGATCTTATTGACTTTTTTGCCTATATCCTGCAAGTTGGGATCATTTTTGATACCTCGCAAGATATCTGCATGGGAGCTCTTCTCGCCTTTCTTTATAAGCAGCGTACAATGTGTCGCTGGTTTTTGCTTATTGGTCCTCAGGGCCTTTTTCCTCTTTACCAGTTGCCAGTCAGTCAACTGGTTTGAAGGTTTGTTTCTGGTTTGCGGTTTAACTTGGATTTTAATCCATTGTTTCTCTTCGCTTCTGAATTGACCACCCTACTTGTTGTTGCCTGGGTGGTTTGCCCGATGTTCTGGCAACCTTCTTTACCGGGCTTTAGCTTGCTAGCTAGCACCGGTTTAAGACTTTTAAGTGGTGGTGCCTTACTTGATGAGGCTACTGAAGGCGAGGCCTTCGGTGGTGAGGTCCTTGCTACAGAGGCTGCTTTTGAGGCAGCCGCTTTTGGGACCTCCTTTTGCTTTTCACCTTGTGTCTGAGTGTTTGACAACTTTAATGGCGATGTCTGTGTTGTAGCAGGTTTCGCTACAGGAGGTGGCCGCGTCGTTGACGTCTGATATTTGTCATATTCTGACTTAATGGCGTGTGCCAGTTTCTTGATCTCATGATGTACATTGTGCCTAGGCCCAATGAACCTCAAGAGCTCATCGATCTTTGCTCCTAATTTGTTTGGAGCGCCACTCTCATTTGTTGCTCTTTCTTGGGCGTCAACTCCACTATTCGCCTTTTGGAGGACTTGGCTGGATAGTGTCTTGCTGCCAGCTCTAGTTTTAATGGTGGATGATGTACCATTACTAGTGTTCTTTTTCTTGTCACTATGTGACGGAACCAGTGATAATTCGCTCCCCCCAGAATCCGTGGAGCGTGCACCGGCCACCGAGGCTTTCACTCGATCGGAACCGGTGGCGGGATTATCCTCTGCAGAGGTACCCACCTGGGGTATTAAGTTCACCTTATCACCCATATCCATAAATGGTTTATTTTCGGGGTTCCTTCCCCTATCTGATTTTGGTCCGCCCTGAGGAAATCCTCAGTACTCCCCATTGCTGAAGAGCGTTCCCTTATCCGCCACCTGGGGAGGCGCCCGGTAGTGGACCAACAACCACCCATATATATGTGTGTGTGTGTGTGTGTTTTTAGGTGATTTCCGGGAATTCATCCGCGTAGTTGATAATTGATCCCTGCCGGGATCGATGGTAAAATGACGACGTTCCGGCAGAGTCACATCTGCCCTCTTCAGGTCGGTTCGTATAATTCTCGTAGCCTTCTGCTTTCGCTTCTAGTTACTCGAATACTAAGATTTTCAGAACTGCTCGCGCTGTTATATAGTTGCGGCTCGGCGCCTATTGGTTGGCACCGTGAACGGCTGCGTGCAATTGGCCCTTGGCGCTCAGTGGGCACACCTCCCGCCTGCTGATTTGTTATCTCCAGTTTAGTTGATAGTGGACGGGTCCGGGCCGGTACGGTGTTTAATAGAATTTTCCAACAATTCGATAAGTTCTGAATTTCATTGCGTGCGTTTAGACTGTGAGACCTCTTCGCTATTTCAATTGATTCTCTTACGAGTCTTGATTTCGGGTGTTCTATATTTGCCAGGTAGTTTGCCCCACATAGGTTTTATGACAGTTTGCACATGGAATCTCGTACACTCCCTGTTGTTCTAAAGGGATCCTCGTCTTCGGAGTCCTCAACATCGTGCTAAAATAAGCATCTTCCAAAGTGACAAAGATTCGATTTAAAAAAAGGTACACTTTCCAGTATTTTTTGTTTTTTCATGTTACTAATGATCCAATCGGATCGAGCCTGGGCTCATTTCATGGGTATTCTCATGCTTTACAATTGATCTGTTGACATCATTGAGATTAGTTTAGTAGTTTTGATTTTATAAACATGCTAAGAAAAAAAACGTAATTTCCTTGCAACAAGTGTTTATAACAAACTAAAAAACCAAAGTTGCGAGTGGAAAACATACCAAAATATCTGTGTTAATGTGATGACACAATCGGTATCCTGATAGTAGTTTTTACACATGATCAGTAAATTTTTTCTCTATTGATTGGTCTATTATGCAAATGAACTCGCGTGTGATCAGATCACATACTCAATCAAGGTGGTAATTAAATGTTTGGTTAGAGATCATTGGTGATGTTATTGTGGGACCACATTTCTTAGAGGATCGAGTAAACAAGCAAGTTTATTAATTTCTTTAGATTGTAGTATACAACCTTTATTGCAACAAGTGCCCAATAACAGTAGGCAGAGAATGTGGTATGTGTATAACTATGGCACCTGTACATTATACAGCTGCAAAAATGTATAACTTACATAATGTGTTTCAACCACAGTCATTGGGACATTCTCTTATATGGCTTACAAGTTCGCTCGATTTCAAAATAAATAATTTTTTTATGGTATTGTGTGAAAGAACACCTCCATTAACAAAGGAAATACTTTCCAATCTATTAACGCCAATAAGTTAAGACAATATTTATATTAATCTTAATGAAATATATGCTTTAGAAGTTTGTCTTCGATTTACGATTATTATTGTTTACGTTATTATTTTGTTATTCTGTAATTTTGTTAAAATTAATTAATTATTATATTACAATGTTTACCTGTATTCGTATTCTAGAGTACGCTATAAAATAATCGGCATGAAAGCATTGTATTTTTATTTTTTTAAATTTGTCTCAATTCGTCGACGATTTTTTTTTGTATGACCAGCGATTATTCAAAAACGGTTTGTGCAATTTTATTAATTTAAGCTGCATTATATTAGGGAACATTACAGAAAGATATCATATAATTGTCTATAACATGAGACTTACGGTTTCCCAGAAAATAAGAAAGAAAGGAAATAAGGGCCTAGATTTCAGTGAATCTTCACTGTTTTCTCTAAAATGTAAAACATATCATTTTTCTGAAAATCGAGAATATGTATGCAAAAAACTGTAAACATCAATGTAAATGTCAAATTTTCATCATAAATATCTAGTTTAAATGTCAAAATATGCCATAAAAGTATATCGTACAGGGTGTTTGTGATGGTTTTCATTTTGATTCATTGAAGTCAGTTTCTTTGAAAGACGAAGTTAAGTTACGGGGCTTATCCCTTTCACTACCAAAATTACATTTTTTTTGTGAATTTTTATGATTATCCTAATATAAGGTAAAAAGGGATAAATAATAACAAGAGAAACCTTATTTTTAATGGAAAATTATTTGATATTGAAAAACTTTGATGGTTCCACCAAGTAACCAGTAGGAGTTGGTGTAAATCAAATTTATTCAATTATTTTTTGTGAAATTTTGCAAAACAATTTTTTTTGTCACTCAAACATAGACCTACTTTACATATTGTACACTGCCATTTTGTACGGTGTGGTTCAGCTGTTGTGCTGCATACAGCACAACGCAGAGAATTTCCATATTTCGGCATATGTGCTATACCTTCGAAACGTACTTCTGGCGGAACAACGCGTTTGTATTTGGTTTGAAGCATGCACATATCTTCGCTTTTCCGTCCTCCTTTTTCTCGTTTCTGCAATCCTATAAGACCTCTTGAGATAGCTATTCGAAATTCTTTCAATTTTAGTGATTTCCCTTCACTTCGCATAGTGAATAGAATGAAGGAGTTCACAATCGTGACGTCAAGAAAGTGCCAAAATATACGGAGCCACCAGCGTTTGCTTTTTCTATTTACTTCGTAAAGAGATTTTAGCATATCGGATTTGTCGACATATCCCATATGATTGTTATAATCCCTTACGAGTATTGGACAGGTTACATCCCTCTTCGTTCCGTCCTTTGCCCTCCTACTGACAACTGTTTCATCTGGGTTGTGAAAATTAGAAAGAAAATATATACCTTTCTTGTCCATCCATTTCATGAAAAGGAATCCTCTACTATACATTCTCCAATCGTAATCTCCTCTTTTCATAACTTTATCAGAGAGCAAATCGTTCGGTAAACCTTTGCGATCTTTACGGATGGTTCCACATGCAAGTATTTTTTTATTCAATAGATCATTCATCAAAGGAAGAGCAGTAAAAAAATTATCAAAATATAATTTGTGATATTCACCACTTATATCTTTGCACAGATCTAGAACAACGCGGGTGCCTAAATGTTTTTCTGTAGTATTGACTTTACCGGTATATATCTGGAAATCAGAAATATAACCAGATTTATTTGCACGTACCCAAACTTTGTGGCCTCGTTTTATAGGCTTTTGCGGCATGTATTGGCGTAGAGATGAGCGACCCTTAAATTTGATCATAGATTCATCTACCGACTGATGTTCATCTGAATCATAGTAGTTTCTATAGGTTTTCAGAAGTGTGTCAAGGAAGGGGCGAACTTTATATAGTTTGTCATAAGCATCTTCACCTTTCTTTGGTTGTTTTTCATTATTATTCAAGTGAATGTGTGCCAAAAGCCATTCAAACCTATTTCTTGGCATAATATTAGATATATGAAAATCCCGAATATCATCGTTACTTGACCAATAGTCTTTGATAGTCGGCAACCATTTGATGCCCATGAGTATATTTATACCCAGGAAGGCCTTTATTTCTTCATTACTTGTTTTCTTGAATTTGGACAAATCCTTATATTTTTGTAGGGCATACAAATTGGTTTGCTCTCTGATATGAGATATAAGTTCTGAAGGGAAGAGATGAAGAAATATATCAATTGGTGTTTCGACATCCGCGGGAATATTTTTAGGACCAGAATATTTTGTGAATTTTGAAAAATTGTTGATGCTATTGGTTCTAGTCCAACTAACATTATCCATATTGAATGGCAAGATTTTTCTTAAGTCTAATAGGGGAATTTCATCTTCACTATCAGTATCCGAGCTTGAGTCCATGAGTGCCTGTGTGGTTGCAATACAAGGTCCAACTAATGGAAGATTCTGGTCTACATCATGAAAATCGCCAGTCAAATTCGAAGTTTCATAATCATCATCCGTTTCCGAGTCGGGGTCTACTTCCGATTAAGGAGCAGATGGTTTTTTTTCAATCAAACGAAAAAGTTCATCATTGGTCATGCTTTCAAGACTGCGATATGACCAACGCTTGTTTTCTGAAAAAATATTTAAGACTAATCCCAGTAGTTACACAGCGAAACCACTGCTATAAAAACTTATACCATCGTAGGTAATGATAATAAATAGATTGTATTAAGATTGTGCAATACGTATGCAACTATTGTATTGAAAAAAGTACTCACCAGCTATTGCACAAGCGATTTGCCACTATTTTTTACAACGAAATCCACGAATATCTTCAAATAATAACAAACAAACGTTAACAGGTCGGTAAGTATCGACTGTAATGGGACTGTCAAATTTTGAGCGCTGTTTCAGGTACAAGTCAATAGATAGCGGTATAGACTCGCAGTTTGCAAGGTGGTTTGGCTCAAATACCACTGGGATTTGAGAAACAAATTTTTGAATATGCGGTTTCACCATGAAACCGATGGTAGCGAAAGGGTTATAGTCACATGAAATGCCAGAAAATATTCCATTAGTTTATCGAAAGGAAAGTTTGTTGTGTAGACCAACGCTTCTATATGGTATACGGTTTTAGGTTTGTGCGTGCGTGCTTGTGATATTAAGTGGTACATATAAGCAATTGTATACATAGGATGGTTGAAATATAAGGTGGAATTCTAGTTATACAGAGTGGTTTAAAAATATTGTATTGCGTGGCACATAAGTAGATATTTGCGTTATAGAACGGAGTATAATTACAGTTGTACAGAAGGCTTCAAAAAATATTAGAAGCAGTTGAATGTACAGGATGGTTGAAATGTAAGGTGGAGTAGAATTACAGTTATACAAGGCGGTTAAAAAAGTTATATAGTGTGGAACATATGTAGTTGCTTAGTACAAGGTGTTTGAAGTAAGGGTAGAGTTTAGTTATTGTTATTCAGATTGTTTCAAAAATGTGTTATATTAGCATAAGCAGCAGCATAATATTTGAATTATAGGACAGGGTTTAAAATAATTATGGACATGGGCTCAAAAAAAATGCATATACCGCGTGGTTGAAATAAATGGTAGAGTAAAATTATAGTCACAAAATGTGATTAAAAAAATGTGAACTTTGTTATAAAGGGTGGACCGTGAGCCATTGCATAAATGAAATGCTAGACATATGAGGCGAAGTATAGGTATACAAGAATAAAATTGAAAAATAGAAACAGTCAATAGTCTGGAGAGGATTCATACTTATACCAATACCCCTGTATAAGTATAAACCTTTAAATCCACCATTGATTTTAGAGATATCAGTACCGTTGCAATAGTGTGTTAAGTTGAATTATAGTGGTTCAGAAAATGATAGACAAATAAGTTATATAGGGGTGACCAATGCACAGAAGCAGATACAGTGTAGATGCCATATAGGGTAAATTAAAGTTGCTGTTATAGAAGGTGGTCCAAATAATAAAACAAAGAAAAAAAGTTAAAAAATATTGGGATAAGATAGAAAAAGAAAGATAGAAAAAGAAAGAAATTCGAGAGGGAGAAAAAGATAGAGAGATAACAATACGGTAAAATTGTACCTTAAATTAGTAAAAAAAGAAGATATGTCTGAAAATAATGATTGATTGCACATGGTTTCTGAACGGTTTTTATTTTAAGTCAGCTAAAGTACCGAACTTTTTTAAATATAAATTATAAATGAGTTAAACTAGTGGTGTACTATCATTAGTATGTTTTACTCAATATTAACTGTAATCGATATGTTATCAATTTAAAATAAATCAATAATTTGCAAACTTGAGCAATAATTTCGAATATTAAAAAATAATTTAGGGCATAAAAAGTTTAGTCTCTTTTATGCCGTTATAAAAGATATACCTTTAATAAGTATAATTCGTTTTAGGGAACATTTCACGAAATAGTAGTATATGGTACTGTTCGGAACACTCTGTCTTTTTTGGGTTTAAAAGAGACAGCCTTTATATTTACATATGTATATTCTCAATTGCTTGGAAAAAAATCTGCATTAGCGCAATCGCGAGAGACTCGTTGTTTGCCTCTCGTCCAGGACGGACCTCGCTAAAACTCTCAAGGGAAAACGTTGCCCTATGTGCTCGCTAGTGCAACCCCAAAATGCGTGTGCAGCTATTACTCACTTATCGTAAACCCCCTCGTGAGTGGGCATTGCCCAACATTATAAACTAAATAGTTGTGCCTAAAAACCCAGGGTTAAGGCCGGCTATCCGCGCCAAATGCAGACAACTACATGGATGGCAGATTTCCCGAGGCTTTTACTAGATCTAACTCGTAGACAAGGTAAGAGTTTTCTTATGAAGGGCAATTGATTTTTTTATCAAAATAGAACCACACAAAACTCCAGTCCACTTAATTCAATTTTCTACATTTTTTGCTCCAATCGAGCCGGTTTACATTTTTTGGCCCAATCGAGACAGATTGATTTATTTTGATTTATCGCTATCAATTTGGTACATTTTTTTAAATTCTCAAAAATAAAATTGATTTTATAAATACAGCCATTCAATTTGTTTCCCGCCTATTATTTCTACACACCTTTGGGTCAGATAATTACGCATTTATAGAAATCTCAACACGCAGGCGTCACTCACAGAGAGGTTAATTTTTAACCTTTAATTTAATTACTTTGTTTATTTTGCGTTTTCGTTAATACTCATATATTAATTTCTCATTATCCTCAAATATGTATTATGACATTACTCGCAATTATAAAATAATAATTTTAATCTCTTAACGTTGCACTAGTTTAATTGCTAAATCGATCGCCGTTTTGTTTACTTCAATAAAAAAATCTCGTTCTATTTGTGGATGTTTACCGGATATTTTTGTCATGTAAGCAATTTACCACTCATTCGCATCGTATTTATGATACAGATATACAGTCTGTCTCTATAAACGTGTAGTTTATTAATTTTGTGAATATTCATTTATAGTAATTGATATTTTTCTCTTTAAATCTAGTAATTATAATGTTAGTGTACAGTGGAGTTCATAAATGCTGCTCTCAAATAATTAACTCGTATTAATTTTCAATATTTGTTGTTTCTTAATTTGATTCGCTTAGGTCAGCAGTTTAAGTTATTATTTGTGTTCGGCTTATATTAATTTATACTTCACAATGGCGGATAGAAAATTAAATCTTGCCATTTCTCAACGCAAAGCTGAAATTGTAATGGTAGAAGAATTGTTGAAGATTGCGAAGCAATCTCTTACTGATATAACTATGCATAATAACTTCAAATGTAGATACAACCGCTTAGAAGCAACTCGCGAAGCAACATAAGCAACATAATATCATTCAAACTCTTATGTCTGCACAAGATAATGCCGATTTGGATGCTCAGATCGAGATAGCTCGTGCTTTCTACACAAGTTTTTATGAAATTCAAGCTATTCACATGCAGCTATTTTGATAACTCTAGAGACTCACTTGAGTCCCATAACACTAGTATCCCTCGCACTAATGTAAAACTCCCAAAAATAGAAATGCCACACTTCTCTGGTGAATTCCGTGAATGGCAAACATTTATTGATATGTTTGACTCTTTGATTCATAATAATGACTCGCTCTCAAATGTCGACAAATTTAATTAATAGGCTTGGTTTATGGCGCTCCACTTAAACTCTTAAAAACTTCTCCCTTGACAGGTGATAATTACTTAATTGCTTATAACGCATTGCGCAAGCGCTATGCGAAAAAGCGTTTAGTTGCTACCTCTTATTGGCAGGCTATTTCTCGATCTAAAAAACTCTCCAGTTCTCAAGGACTAGCTAGTTGATGTTTTTAGTGAAAACCTTTCTGTGTTGGAAAATATGGATTTTCCTGTGAAGCAATGGGACTTCATTCTCTTCACCATGCTGTTCGAACGAATCGACTCAGATACCGCTCTGAGGTTTGAGCCACATGGAATTAATACCCAGCCTCGAAATATCTCAACCCAGTTATTACATTCGGCATCATGCTATAGCTCCTACTAGCTCCAAATTTAGAGTTGTCTTCGATGCTTCTGCTGTTGATACTTAAGGAGTATCTCTTAATGACAACCTACTCTCCGGTCCCAAGTTACAGCAGAACATAATCTCGATTCTTTTGCGCTTCAGACTCTATGCAGTATGCTTCACAGCCGACATAAGGCAGATGTTCCGTCAGATTCTCATCGCTGAATATCATCGAGATTACCAAAATATTTTGTGGCGTTTCTCTCAGGATACCCCTATTCAGGATTATCGATTGATGACTGTTACTTATGGAGTTAGTTCTTCTCTGTATTTGGCAATACGTACTCTATTCCATCTTGTTCATATGTATAAGGATGATTACCCCGAAGCATCTGAGATCATATCAAATGATGTTTATGTAGATGACATCTGTACTGGTGCAGATTCTATCTCTCATGCTCTTCAACTCCAGAAAGATTTGATATCTCTACTCCAAAAGGGTCAGTTTGAGCTGCGTAAATGGGCTAGTAATAAACCTGCTCTATTTTCTCATTTGCCCGCTTCGCAGATTCATTCTGAGGCTCTTTCTCTCGATTTCGATCTCGATTTTAACCAGACAGTAAAAATTCTCGGACTCCAATGGAATCCTTCTCAAGACCATTTTTGTTTTAAGGTTCATGCATTTAATAACTTATGCACCAAACGCTCAATACTTTCTGAATTGACACGAATCTTTGACCCATTAGGATTTCTAACACCCCTTACTCTCTCAATGAAATTAATTATTAAGCAATTATGGGCTAGTAGATTGGGATGCTACTCCTGATGCTTCTATCATTCATAAGTGGACTACTATATGTTCTCAGATAGACGTTCTCTCTCAAGTTTACATTCCTCGACTAGTTCTCACATTTCCTTTTTGTTCCGCACAGTTGCATAGATTTGCTGATGCATCGGAAAGGGGATACGCTGCAGTTGTTTATCTTCGTCTTGAGTCATCTTCCAACAAATATTACTGTCATTTCATATGTAATAAATCGCGTGTTGCTCCACTCAAGACAATTTCTATACCTCGACTAGAATTGTGTGCTGCTCTACTTCTCTCAGAGTTATTAGTCGTCCTAAAACATTCTCTAGGCAGAAAGCTTGAATTTGCCTTGGCTTGGATAAGAAGTTCTCCTCACCGATGGGTTACATTTGTTTCCAACCGGGTAACTCAAATTCAAGAAAGACTGGCTCCATCTCAATGGCGCTATGTGCGATCTGAAGAAAATCCTGCCGATCCTGCTTCTCGAGGACTATTACCTCAAACTCTTGCCGAGAGTTCCTTATGGTGGCCGGGACCGTCATTGCTCTCGCTTCCGGAATCCCAGTGGTCTCCTGAAGTTCTCATATGTTTCGATGCTATACCTGAAACTACCGTAGAGCAACGTAAACTTGTATGCACTCTCTCAGTTCAGTACAATTTTCTATAAAATCTTCTTAATAAGTTTTCATCTCCACCGAAAATTCTCCGAATAATCTCTTACTCTATGAGATTTATTCACAACTCACGTCATCCTCAATCTGCCCAGAACGACTCATTTTCAAATGCTGATTTGGATAAAGCTTTGTCAACTCTCATTAAACTGGCCCAGACTCAATATTATTCTCAAGATATTGCGGCTCTTATGAAAAACTCTCGCCCTTTATGCGCCGCCAGCTCTAGTCCCAATGACTTACTACCTCTCTCACCTTCTCATTTTCTCACTTTGTCTCCTCTAAACATAATTCCTGATCCCGATACAGCAGGACTGAAGTTGTCTCATCTCTCTCGTTGGCAGCTAATTCAACGTATGCATCAGCACTTTTGGGAAAGATGGCATAAGGAATACCTACACACTCTTCAACAAAGGAGTAAGTGGAGTGACTCAAGCACGCCTATTAATATTGGTACTCTTGTCCTTGTGAAGGAAGATAATTCACCACCTTTGCAGTGGGTGCTAGCGCGAATTAAATGTGTTGTTTTGAAAAATAACTTTTTAAAAAAGATTAAATTTTATTTAAGCGAAGTGTACAATAAGAATAATGGAATCAAACTGAACTACAAACAATGTAAAAGTTATTCAACTGTAAAAAATGCATTTGAGTGAAATTATTATTAAGTGAAATAAGATATCTTGCGTCCGGCTACTTCTAGTTGAAAGATGCAGAATAGGGGTTAATGCACCACATAACTCCTCCATCCCTTAGAGACTGGCCGAGGGAGGCTTCACTTGGGCGTCGTCTATTTGCTGTCTGGTCCCAGGCGTTGATGAGGTAGCTGACGCTCTTTGTTTTCGGTAACATTTAATGAATACCACTATACCAATGATAATAAATATAGTGTAGGAGGGCCAAACCCAATGTGGACTTCCAAAATTAGTTGAACTGTGTTCTTCAAGGGGGTCGATGTTGTCGAGTGCTAACTGATGTATTTTGTCTAGAGGTGTGTCTAAGACTGTCACACTTTTTGTTAGGTTGAGGGTGACATTGGATACTTGAACTTCTGGGAGTAAAAATGGTTGACCGGGAAGTTCGCCCTTGGTATTGCCATATGAATATGCTGCTGTGCTTATTTGGCAGCTGGGAGGTAGTTTGAAGAGATAACTACCCTGGAGAGAAAATATCTCACTGGTACCACATTTTGCCTGGATGCGTTCTCTGGTTGGGAAAATTCCAATATAGAACTGCTCATTGATTTCTTCTATAATCGGACGTTTTATTTCTGCTTTCACTTGTCGACAATTTGGAGGGACGATGTCAATTTTTAGAAGTGAGAAGATGCAATCTGGTTCGGCTGACTGGTAGATTAACGTGCAAAGATAATCAGGATCCAAAAATTGGCAGGGGTTGTCTTCATATTGGTAAGATGTGTCGTCCATGGTAAGGAAGGAATTTTGAGGAATTATTATTGTGTTATTGGCAGTTGGTATTGGAAATAATCGAAAATGTGTAAACGAGTCAGAAAACACTAAAGGAAATTCTAATGTGAAAATTATTTTATCATTAGTTATTACTACTGAAGTCTTAACAACATCGTAATATTTTAAATACTGGATTTTCTTACTATAAAGTAACTGATTATCTGAATGGGTTGTTAACATTTTTTGGACAATAAAATCAATATCATCAAGCGAGATGATGCTTGTGTGCAATGTTCCTAACCGAGCAAAAGAAATGCAATTTTCTATTTCTGAAAGAAAGTAAAGCAATGTATCTAAATTGATTTTAATTTGATCGAGAGCATCTCTAATTTCCATGTAATTAGTAAATTCAAAAATTGTTTTGTTCAGTTCTGTCCTTATTATTTTTATTTTATCATCGATAATTTCTTGGTTAAGAGAAATTTGATTTATCGTTTCGTTAACGTTCTTGATGAGATTATTTGTAAGTGATAAATGTTTATTCGATTGCTTGATCAAATTGTTTTGACTTAGCTTTAACTCTGAAATTGCTTTTTCAAGTCTTTCAGAATCTTCGTTGTCCATTAAACCTGTAAGTCCTTTCATAACAGAACCTAAACCATTAATTAGACCTCTTTTGAAACGATTTGATCTTGGATGGATGCTTAAAAATTTCGATTGGACAGTTTTTAATTCAAAATCTAAGTGGGAGTGAAAATTTTGAAGAACATAATTATAGGTTTCACTTAGGTCATTTTGAATGGTGGTTTTGATTATTTTATATTGGTTAGAAACGCTACTGATTTGCTTATCTATTGGGGAAAGTTCAATGAAATGAATAAATATATGTGAACCTGCTTTTACTCTGGCTGATCCTAGCTTGAAGGGGAGGATTCCTGGATTTTTATTAAGATTCTGCACTGTTACCTCTTGGCAGTGGTATAGTCCTACCAGGAGACTCAGGGGTATCCTGTAACAAGGGAGTGTCTGATATTATTCGAGGTTTCTTGAAACTTTGTTTGTGATAAGTTCCGCTTGTCGTTGTTACAGTTTTGTCATTATTTCGCAATATTTGTTCCGGGTTGAAACGGGGTTTTAATTTATCTCTAGGGTTTTCGTTTTGCATGTAAGCGGTTTGATTTTCGCGGTATTGTACGGGGTCCGTTCGAGTTTCGTTAGCTTTACCAATAACTTTTTCTTTGATCTGGTGTGATTTGTCGGCAATGATTTTATAGAGTTCTTTCATTTTTGTTCTGTGAGTTTCTATGTAATTATTCACAAAATATTCGTTAAGGTCTAGATCGAAAGGGTCTTGTCTGTCAGTTTCACAGTGAATAATATCTATTGGTCGAAATTTAGTGACTGAATGAATGGAGTGGTTATACCCTATGATTGCTCGATTCATGTTATCTACAAGGGATAAGTCATTTTCAAGTGAAAGGGCTCTAAGATGTTCCAGAAGGGTGGAGTGAAATCTTTCGACAGGGCCATTTCCATTATGATGATGAGCTGTTGTATAGTGCCAATTTATTTTATGAACTTTTGCAAAATCTTTTACTAATTGCCCAGCAAATTCTAAACCATTATCTGAAGTTATGTGTTTTGGGATTCCATGATGTGAAATAAACTTTAAGAGTGAAGTAATTATTGCAGGGTTATGATTAGTTGTAATTGGATAGGCTTGACCATACTTTGAAAAAGCGTCTAAGAAAGTACAAAACTTTTGTTGACGAACTTGGAATACGTCTATATGGACAATTTCAAAAGGTTTTGTGGGTTTAGGGGTTATTTGAAGAGTTAGATGTTGTGGGTGTCTTTCGTATTTACTTTGTTGACAAGTGTCGCAGTTGTTAACATAATTTCGTACGTCACTGTCAAGTTTAGGCCAGTAATAGTTGTTGGATTTTATTTGGGCGATAGTTTCAAGAATGCCACGGTGATTATTTTTCATTTCGTTGTTGTACTGAACAATTTCACGTTGTCTGTCAATATTTGTTATGTCTCTAAGTTTAGTGTTACATTTTAGAAGAGTAAATGTTCCACTTTTGAATAGTTTCGGAAAAATGCGGCACATCGTTTTATAATAAAAGTCTTGTGGGTCATTAACAATATAAAAAGCATAAGTATTTTTTGGAATTAGTTGATATTTAGAAAATTCTGTTATTTGGTCTATAAAAGTTTCTTTTGTTGTATATATAAAGTATCGAATACGTTTATTGGGTTCTCTAAAAATCATGTTGGCTCTAAATTCTGGTTGCGATTTTTCTTCTATATAAATTTGATTTCTAAAATGATTAAAAGGTTTTTCAGTTATATGTATAGTTTGAATGGGGTTTTCTAAGTTTGAATGTACAGTTTCATTTGAATCACTTGCTTCTCCGACTTCTTCACCAGTTTCAGTTTCTTCACTATCTCTCTCTTGATTCGGATTAGGGTTGTTTCTTTCTGATGTTTCGTCTTCTTGCTCCTGAATGTCATCGCCAGTGTTAACGATCATCGAAACATTGTCTGCAGGTTGTTCTGTTTGTGATTGTAGCAATTCTCTGTTAAATTCTCTCATGAATCCTAAAAATGGTATATCGGAATCATATTGTGCTTCTTCAGTTTCTGTTGGGTGAATTTCAATACGAGAGAGTGCATCTGCATTCAAATTCTTCTTTCCCTTCTTGTATATGACGCCATAGTCAAATTCTTCGAGTTTCAACCTCCAGCGTACTAACCGAGAATTCGGTTCTTTCAAGGACATTAACCACTGGAGCGGTTTGTGATCAGAAATTACGTGGAACTTGCGGCCGAAGCAATACGGTCTGAAGGTCTTGGTTCCCCAAACAATAGCTAACAACTCTTTTTCTATGGTGGAGTAATTTTGTTCCGCGCTATTCAAAGCTCTTGACGCGTAGGCGATCGGTCGATCATTACCAATCGGTCCTTGCGATAAAATTGCACCGATTGCAAAGTTGCTTGCGTCGGTCGTTAAGTTAAAGGGTTTCTCGAAGTCAGGGTAAGCTAGTATGGGTTCGTTAGTCAAAAGGGTTTTACAAACTTCGAATGCTTCTAGGAATGTTTTATCATGAACAATTTTAGCATTTTTCTTTAAACACTGTGTGAATGGTCGAGTAAGTTTTGCAAAGTCTTTTATGAATTTCCGGTAGTACCCTAAAAGACCTACAAATGATTTAATTTCTTTTGTTGTTTTGGGTATGGGGTATTTCATGATGGCTTTAACTTTTTCAGGATTCGGTTTAATGCCTTCTGGGGTCACTATATGTCCCAAAAAAGCTACTTCCTTCCTGAGGAACTCACACTTATCAAGCTGAATTTTGAAATTGGCTTCTCTTAATCGTTCGAAAACCAGCTTGAGATTCACCATGTGTTCTTGTAATGAACTACTGAATATGATTAGATCATCCACAAAAACTAAACAAATCCGATTTAACAATCCTTTCAAAACATTTTCCATCACTCTCTGAAAAGTGGCGGGGGCATTTTTAAGGCCGAAAGGCATACGCACATATTCATAATGCCCATTTTCAACATTGAACGCTGTCTTTTGAATATCATCGGGGCACATCTCAATTTGATGGAAGCCACTCGCAAGATCAAGTGTTGAAAAGTATTGAGATCTTCCCAATTTATCTAGAATGTCAGCGATGTTGGGAATTGGGTAACGGTCGTCGATCGTTTTTTCGTTCACCTTACGGTAATCGACAACGATTCTCCATTTTCGAATTCCAGATGCATCAGGTTTTTTCGGTACGATCCAGATTGGGCTAGACCATGGGGATTCACTGGGACGAATTATTCCTTGTTCGAGCATGGAAGTTATTTGTCGTTCTACTTCAGGTTTATGAACGAAAGGGTATCTATATGATTTTGTGTATACCGGAATTTCGTCTTTAGTTAGAATTTTGTGTTTGATTTTGTTAGTAAAAGTAAGTTGGTCATTTTCTTTAAAGAATATGTCGTAATATTTGTAACATAAATTAAGAACGTGTTTTTTCTCTTCTGTGTTCATATGGTCTGTTCGTAAAAGTTGGGATATGTCAGGTTTTTGTTGGTCGTATTCGTCAGAAGTAACAATATGAAAAATTTCAAAGTCATTTTCGTTCACGTTTTCGGTTTTGATAAAATTTTCTAAGGAAATGGTTTTTAACGTATCGTTTAAATTATGAATTTCTGCCAAGGCATAATTACGTTCTGCCATTGAATAACAACTTGGAATAAATAAACTATCCTGAAATTTTAATGGCGGAATAATAGTTGGACCATTCTCGGTGGTGACAGGAATTTTTTTTTAATTGCGGTATGCGGCTCTATTTCAGTGAAAAATAAAAGTTTTTTCTTTACTTCATAATGTTCTATTGGGATAACTGTTGAATTTGTAATTAATTTTGAATTAGGAAAATCGAGTCGAATTCCTAATTTTTTCATAAGGTCATAACCAATTAAACCATTGAAATAACTATGGAATTGGAATAGGTAGAGTTTAATTTTTTCTGAAGAATTGAATTCTTTGAAAGCAGAATTTCTATGCAGTGATTTCTTGTGGTTGTTTGAAAAACGGAGGAAACAGTAAACGGTTCTTCTAAAATTGAATTTGAAAAATATTTTTCTGCAATATCTGGGTCTAAAAATGATTTAGTTGCACCAGTATCTATTAATAATTTTAACTTTGGAGTTCCTATAGAAATATAAGGTAAATCCTTTTTGTTGAAAACATTATGAATTTCTATGTAGTTTCGGTTTCTGGTGGAACCTCTTGAAAATTTGGGTAATCAAAATTTTCGTAAGGATGACACTCGCCATAAAAGTTTGATTGTTCCGAATAATCTAGATCGTGGCTCTGTTGTTGGTCAATTTCAGATTCAGGATCAGGATAATTTTCTGAAGATGTTGAGTTTTCCGCAATATTGTTTAGTTCTTCGAAAACGAAATCACGGTGAGAATATTGTATAGGGCGGAAGTGAGAAGTGTTTCGCCGAATTGTGCCATGAGATATACCGCTCATTGGTGTTGGAGGTGGAAGATTTTGGGCTTGTTTTTGGGGTTTCCAAACATTTCTTGGTGGTCCAAAAACTTGTCTACCAGTAGGTAAACGTCGAGGTGGTGTATTTATAGGCTGAATATTGACTGGGCCTCTGGGGAATTGATTTTGCTGAGGAGCAAATTGATTGTTGTTTAATTTGCTTATTTGAATCATTAGTTGAAGTAGGTTTCGAAAAAGAGGGCTGAGATTTTTGAAGATATCTAATGTGATTATCAGAAATCATGAATTGCTGTGCATCACTAAGTGAAGTTGGTTTCATAGATCTTATAACTGATCCTTGCGGTTCACGGAGGCCAGCTAATAAAATTGTCAAAGCATAGTCATTGAAAAATATTTTCTTACTATTTTTTATATTTTGATCAGTAATGTGTATATCTACATAATTATGAAGAGCACTTAAGGTATTATTAACTCTATCATAAAATTGAAGTGAAGATTCATGTTGATTCTGTCTTAAAAGGCTAAGATCAAACATCAATCCAGCTTCATTTCTACGATCACCAAAATTTCTCTTAAGCAAATCTTTTATAGATCCCCAATCTTTAGATACACTAGAATTAAAAACATCACGTGCTTGTCCGGATAATTTTGAATAAATACCTTCAACTAGTCTTAAATTAGAAATGCCATTTAAATCAATTGGGTTCCAAAACATATTAATTAACCTATCAGCAATATCTATATATCTAGCTAAATCACGTGTATTTCCGTCAAAAACAGGAACTAATTCTAAATCTTTCATTTCAAATGTTGGTCTGTTTACACCAACTTGTTCTGAAATTTGTGGCAAAGGCATGATTCTTGATGAATTTAAATTACTACTATTTACTAAACAGTTATTTTCCGCTATGGAAGTATTTTCTCTTAAATCTAAATTACTTTTACTTTCTTCTATAGAAAGATTCGAAATCAATTTACTTAAATCTACCTCGATTTCACAGTTTTCCGGGATCGGAGACAATGGAGAATTCGAGGAGTCTGACATAAAAATATGGAAATGTAAAGGAGAGCGACTTACCAATACAATTTCATCCTTCGCTTGTACAGTTTGGAAGTAATCCTTTTTTGTTGAAAAAAGTCCCAAATAAATTATTTCACGCACGACACTGTATTTTCGATTACGATTGTTCGTTTCGAATTAATCGATTGAAATCGAATGGATTTATCACTTTGATATTCCTTCGAAATAATCCTGTTCGCAGCGCCAGTTAAATGTGTCGTTTTGAAAAATAACTTTTTAAAAAAGATTAAATTTTATTTAAGCGAAGTGTACAATAAGAATAATGGAATCAGACTGAACTACAAACAATGTAAAAGTTATTCAACTGTAAAAAATGCATTTGAGTAAAATTATTATTAAGTGAAATAAGATATCTTGCGTCCGGCTAGTTGAAAGATGCAGAATAGGGGTTAATGCACCACATAACTCGCGTGTAATTGATGTCCATCCTTGTGCGGATGGCGTAATTCGAGTCGTAACTGTTCGTATCCAAAAGGGCGAATTTAAGCGTCCTGTCTCTAAGGTGTGTCCTCTACCATCTGACTCATAACCAACTCCTTAGGTTCCCTAACTTTCCCTCTCTCTCTCTCTATTAAGGCCGGCTTTCCCCGCCGAATGCAGACAAATACATGGGTGGCAGATTTCCAGAGGCTTTTACTAGATCTAACTCGTAGACAAGGTAAGAGTTTTCTTATGAAGGGCAATTGAGTTTTTTATCAAAATAGAACCACACAAAACTAGAGTCCACTTAATTCAATTCTCTACAGGTACATTTAGCTGTAATATAATATACAGTGTGTGCTATTTAAAAATAGTGTGATATTTGAAATTTGTTTTGACTAGTATCCAACTTTTAGTACAAATATTATTTATACAGTTGTCAACTGTACTATCTCGGTTTTCGACACAATACCATTTGTACATAAAACTGGTCATATCGCTTGAAATATCTAGTAGAATGTGAGGAATGGGAATGAAGAGTGCAATACGAAAACAAAATACCTAATATACAGTGTGTTTCATTTTAAAAAATTTTGAGCATCCGTGCACTGTAGAAATATTTTCAAAATAGCGATTGGGTCAGCTTTTCTAAATATTATTTTAAATTAAAATCTTTCTGCAGCTACTCCTGGACAACTTTCCAGCAGACAGTCTTTATTATAGATTAATTTTCATTTTTCTATGTTTTTCTTGAATACATTGAACCCTCTATCTAGTCTATTATCTCGTTGGTCAAAAAAATTAAATGAAAAAAAAATAACGAATATTTTTCTTTCATTTGATTTTCTTAGATCCAGTTATAAATCACAATTACTTGTTAGACAGTGAGGATAAAACCGTATCAGGACATCGCCAGTTTAATTTGTCTCTCAAACCATTTCAATCTTATCTACTTCTGCCAACCTTGGCATTAACGTAACTTATTAATATGTTATTATCATATTTCTTCGTCATCTTGGGTACTTTAGCTATGTTCTTGTTTCTAGTTAATTAATATAATTATTTAGTTAATTTTTAATAACTTAATATTATATTTCTTACAGGATGGATACTGGAAAAATAACAGAAGTTGCGAAAAATGTAACTGTAATGAATATGGAACAAAACCTAACACTTATTGTAATCAGAAGGACGGAACATGTGTCTGCAAATCAGGTGTGACAGGACACCGTTGCGATACATGTTTAATTGGATATTTTGGATCTGTAAAGACTGGTTGTTACAGTAAGTATATATGTATATCAGACCAACATCATTCAATGTATGCTGACGGTCTCCAAGCAGGCTTCTCGTCAGACACGCAGATTTTACTCTTTTTTGTGTATATCAATTGCATAATAAAAGCATATACATATACATATAGCATATTATGACAGAGCTTCCCATGTTTAATGTGAACAGAAAAGTAAATATGAAATCTGCAATGTCAACTACATAGTTCAACGTATGATAATATATACTCAAAACCTCTATGTAGCCTCTAAAAGTAGGCTTCATATTTACTCGAGTATTTTATAAAAGTCAGGGAACACTTCAGAGTATTGTATGTTTATAGCCTTCAGGCACTGCTTACATCGACTTGTTTCAGTCAATCAGCACATGGAATGATGTAGCTAAAAAGTAGATTTCGTATATAATATATGAATGCCGAGAGAAATAGCAATATTCCTATCTACAAAATTAATATATTTTAACGTTTAAGAATGTGACTCTTGTGATAAAAAAGGACTTATATGTGACTTCAATAATGGTAAATGTGTGTGCCCACCACTGACAGAAGGAGATAGCTGCAAAAATTGTACACTAAACTCTTGGGGATACAAGCCAAATATAGGATGTCAAGTGAGTCACACTAAATTAAACAATTATCTAGTATAAGCAAATTACAAGTTCAACATTGTTCAATGTAGTAGAATAAAAATATTAAACCTACTGATGCAAGCTTATCGCTTATGACTGGGACTGATAACTTAATAATATGCGTTTTCTGAAAGATGGAATCACTAGTTTGTATTTTTATGATTTCTTGAGAATAACACCACAAAACCAGGAAATTCTGCACATTTCAATTACTACAAACGTTTTAGGGTCTAAATCAGACACCGTTTTCAATGATCTGATATACACCGTAAAACGTTTGGACTATTTAAAATACTATTACCAGGAAATCCAAAGAGGGTAAATAATATTCCAATGGCAAATAACTGAAAATAATAATGTTTTGCAATTTATTATTACAAAATTGTATTTCATTATAAATTATTGGGTCAAGTGTGAGTTGGACTTGCATACTAAGGGTTCCGTACCACCTTTGAGATTTGAGACAATGTAGTTAATCAAAGTATATTTATATTTACCTCAATATCTTTTAAACCAAGCATATTAAATTTATTAAAAACCTACACTTATATTTTCCACACTCTCTGCTACATGATAAGCTTGATGTTCATAAAAATATTAATTTAATTTTCTAATTTGGCCCCAAAATTAAGACTACGATTTATTTTACCAATATCTTTCAGTAAACCTCTAAATAGTGTTTTGTCTTAATTATAGGCTCAATAGTTTGGAAGACAAAGGGGAGAATAGGTCACATTTTAAATAATAAATTATTAAATCTTTTTTAAATTTAAGTTAATAAATTACTGTTAGAATTTGTGTTTTACTTTTTGTAATGGGTATAATTGTAAATATTTTTTAATAACTTTTTAAGAAATTATTTTTAAAATATGAAATAAATACTTGTATTCCTTATTATTCCACTTAATATTTTATTTTTTATTTTTCATTTGAGTCTGTAATTTGCCTCCCATATTTATTTTTTCTAGGAAATTCAGTGCGGCCCTATATTTCTATTTTTTTCAAATTTTTAGGTCGTGTAGTTTTTGAGATAAAGGTTATGTTTTTGCTAATATGATTTACACTTTTTTTAAATATGAAAAAATACATTTGTATTCCTAATAATGAACCCGTTCATATGATATATTCCATGCTCCGTTTAGAAAAAGCTTAATTTTTTATTTTCCGTTTAATTCTATAATTGCTCCCCCTCCAAAATTATTTGTAGGGGTTTTTCTTATAAAGTTTAAATGAGGTCATATACGCCCATTTTTTTCAAAATTTTAAGTTATTAGTTCCGGAAATAACGGGGTCACTGGGTATTTTTTTATATTTTTGTTAATATCTTTTAAACAAGTTATTTAAAAATATGGAAAAAATATATATTTGCATTAGTCATAATGAGCCCATTGCTTTGATATATTACGCGATGAGACAATTTTAATTCTCTATGTACCAGTCAATTCTGTTATTTTACCCCAAAATTAATATGACTTTGAAATTGATGGCCGAGAGGTAAAATAATGGAATGTTTTTAAATACCTGGGCACAAAATTAAGTTACGCTGGCACCTGCGAAAGAGAGTGTGTGTAGGAAAAATGGTGACAAAAACTCTACGTGGTTTGCTATAGACTGAGAACTTAAGTCAGGATACAAAGAAATGTTTGTTTCATAGCATTGTGGAAAATACAGTACGGTGCAGAAATGTGGCCAATCACAACAGCAGTTCGAGGAAACATAAGAATCTCCTATATGCGGAGATGTGTAAGTGTTATAAGATAAGACATATTGAAAATACAATAAATTTGGCAGAGAATGAGAATAAATCAGTATATAACAAAAACACTGGAAAATCGAGCCTCCATATGGACATATCAAAAGAATGCCAGAAAACAGATAGCCAATAAAAATTATAGAATGGTTGCCAAAGACAAAATAAATTTAAGGCCGACTTGTTTTAACATATAAGGAACGTTATGGTTGAAAAAGAACTAGACAAGGGAGATTGGGGAAATAGAGAAAACATAAAAACATAAAAACGGTAAACCGACGAAAGAAAAAAAAATTATTAATATTATCAAAAGGTAACAAATTAGAGAAATTATTGACATATATAGGAATAAGAAGAAATTAATTTACTTTTATAGATAAAAAGGGGTTGTACTAATATATATTTAAATATTTTCATTTATTCGATACTTCAACAAATAATGGGGAGGATTCGGAAACCTAATACCAAGATAAGACCAAGGTGCCTGAACTGTTTTTATTTACAGGCTTGTAATTGTTCAGAATTAGGCAGTTTACAACTAAACTGCGACACCAAAAGTGGCATGTGTATGTGTAAAGAAGGATACCAAGGAAGGACTTGTAATAGTTGTAGTGCTGGATATTATGGCCAAATGGAATGCAAAAAATGTTTATGTGATTTCAAAGGAACAGAAAGTGATCAATGTAAAGAAAACTTCTGTAAATGTCATTCCAATGGTAATTGCCAATGTAAGGTAGGTGCTAGTTTTCCACGTGCTTTCTGTCTAATATTTTTCCACATATTAAGGAATTTTCTTTGCTGATTTAAAACGTAATTTCTTATGTTGCTAGAAAAACGTCGAAGGCGAACAATGCAATACATGCAAGAAAGAGTATTTCGGTTTGAGCGATAAAAATCCCTTGGGATGTGCAAGCTGTTTTTGTTTTAACAGAAGTGTCAACTGCAGAAACGCCCTTGTCGGCTGGGATAAAATAAGGAAAGCGAGATATTCAAATGACCCTAATGCGGTAAGTTATAAAAAATTGTGTTCGTTTATTTCGATAAAATAAAATGTGATACAAGAGTACAAATTGGCGAAGAAGATAATCTTAAAATTAACCTTTAGTTCAAATATTAAATATTAACAAGCATTAATTAACTAATATTACATGTTTACTCTATAACAGAGGTACAAGTTTATTAAAAATAATGGTTATGAATTATCATTTATTCACATTTTTCATGATTTACAACAAATTTAAATATAAATATCCCTGCGGAAGATTATCAGTGACATATTTACATATATGAATAATATATTTTAAAATGTCTCTATAATAATTATCTATTTAAGACTACTCAAATAAATTAACACAAACAAATCAATAATAAACTTTTTTTCCTACAGACCTAATTTTTCATCATACCGAAGCAAAGATTGCATTTTTAAAAAATAACCCCGCTTAGCTTGTATCTCAATAATACCATCAGATGAGTTCTTATTTAACATGTACATAATAACTTATTCAGTTATATAACATGCATCTAAAATTTGACTTAAAGATAAGTCATACTCATTTTTTAACAAATCAGGAAAACGGCCAGAACATATAACAAATGTTATATGTTAACAAAAGATATATATCATAAGGCTGAATATGTGTTATTCGACCTTGTACATTTGCTCATTTATCTCCGAATCTCCAGATCTTTTTTCAATTTTTTCTGATGCAGCACATTCGGATTTTCAAGTTTGAATTGCTTTAGAGCAGTAGTTGCCAAGATCAAAATACCCATAACCTGTAATAAAAAAATATGATTATTCCACAAAGAAAATTGCTATTTACTATTCCGTATACACATAAATATTAAACGTTTATTTAGACATGTTAGCAAAATAGCAAGGTAAAAAACATAATAAAAATAAATAATAATAATAAAACATAAACAAATATATTCTTTCCAGATTAATGAAGATGTATTAATGTTACCACAGAATTTCTTAGGTGACCTCACACAATCTTATGGAGGTCATCTGACTGTTAACGTGGATGGAAGTTTTTCGCTTTACCTTGAGGGAAATGGAGTTGAATTAATTTTGACTACAATCTTCAGACATTATAATAAGTGAAATTAATGAATGGCATATAACATCCCGAAATCCCTATTTCCTCAGTCAGTGCACAAAAGATTTATCTAGAACTTGTTTCATGACTATATTGCAAAACGTGAGGAAAATAAGGATTGAGGCTAAAAGCAGGTAAGTTGCTGAAAACCTAGTATACCTCACGGTAGATTTAATTAAAATATCTAATGTAAATTTGCAAAAGAAAATATTTGATGAAATTTTACTAATTCTATTTGGCAATATTGTATTAAAATTTCATTGAAAAAATTGTTGATGCTTCTGTAGGTCAATTTTCGCACTGGCACATAGTTATTAAACACTTTTCTTAAATATTATTCTACATGTTGCTCAATATTTGGGAATAGATGCGGCACATTTTGCAATGAACTTGCACTCTAATGCTGTATGGTAAATAATTACGCCAAATGTTTTCTAATCCTGCACGAAGAGCATCGTGAGAAATTGTTGATATAGATAGAAATGTGTTTAATACATTAGGAAATAACTAATAAATTATTATAGGTTTTATTTCGCATATAAGCCAATGATTGGAAAGAGGTCTAAAGGGGAGAGCTGCCAACCCCTTTCTTACCAGCATAGTATATTTGACTGGTTTTTATCATTTACGCAAATTTAGTTTTTACTTAGGATCATTAATTTCTCGAAGGTTTCTTAATTTTTGGCAGCGTAAAAATGCATGTTATAACAAACCAAATACATACATTTTCATAGTACGGCATGATAAAAATTTCCATGGCTTTATGGATTAACATTAAAATTTTAATTTAAGGTTAGTCTAACTCGCCATCACTGTTCTTGTTAAGTATACTATACAGATATGCTCAATTTCTCCATATGTCCAGAGTCAGTATATTTCTATACATCTTGATTTAAATTTTTTCTGATATACACATGCATGAATTGATGATAACAATGCAATATGAGAAACGCTAAGAGATACAAAGACGATTAACTTTAATTTAAACTAGGCCATTTTGAACCCATTGGAAGGTTTTAAAAAAATAACGTTCATCTTACTGTTTTGAAGGTATGAAAGGCGAACAAAAAATGTCATGTTTTGTTTCCTGTGTTAACCTTTTCTTAATTTCAAACAAAGTAAAGGAATAAGTGTCAAAAATCTCAGACCTTTGTTGATACGTTTTGTATCTTTAGAGCCACACTTTTTAAATATGGAACTTAAGCTTCTTGGTTATATGTTGATTCAACGTTAAATGACTAATTCTTCAATATATTACGTTTCATATGTTTTTTGGTAAAAGTAATTAGGATTATAAAAAATATTTAAACACCGTTATACTTTTACTCCAAATTGTAGGCCAATCTTAATCCACCCCACGTTGTATGTTTATACATTTCTGCTGCTGTAATTGTTTTGTTAAAAATAATATTAATGAATTATCAAATTGTTAATAGTTATTAAACGTAGCTATTGTTTTATAACCAGTTAATATTTTGATTGAAGAATAGACTGTGTGCTCAATGCTGTCCCCGACAGTTAATGTGTTATTGTGAATGTTGGGTGAATTCAGGGAAATGTAATGATGAAATTCTTTGTTAAAGCGGTCAAGCCCGTAGCCAGCGGGGGGGGGGAGGGTTCAAACCATCCCCACCGAAGTTTTGGAATTTTTTGTTTTAAGATTCAATTTTATCCAATTAATCATGTTTTTCATAAGAATAAAATTTATATTTATACAATTTTATATATCGTGGAAATGGACATGAACAAAAATATAAATTTGGAGTCCCAATCCGCCCATCACCAATCAAAAAAATGATCCAACCCCCCCCGAAAACCCACCCCGAAAAAAATTCCTGGCTACGGCCTTGAAAGCGGTGTACTAAATACTGTCTGCTTTACTTGCATTAAAGCACTGCTAGACCCGCCGAATTACCTCTTTTTTTTAAATGTTATCTAAAGTTTGGTAGGTGTAAGTTGTAAATTGGGTTATTATAAACAAAGAAAAAATAAATGCAACAGCTAAAAATTGTGAAGTATAATTTGGTGGGTGGAAAAGGTGAAAAAACATTGCGATTTCAGGGCAAAGTTGAGGTCCTAGAAAAAAAGTTCAATACAAAAGTTGTAGATCTCAAAAAGATCTACAACTTTCGTATTTAGTAACTTTTTCACATAACCTCAAAGTTAGCTCAAGAAACGCAAAAACAGCTCGATTTTTATTTTTAGGAAATAAAAAATCAAATTTTGACAGCCAAGAACACTTTAAGTTGGAAAACTTATTACCAACAGTTGGAGTCGCATCGCAACACTCTTACAAAGCATATTTCCTATTACAGACCTGGCTCGGTAATAAGAAAAATACAACCGAATGGGGTTAGAAACAAGCCACCATTAATAATACCGCAAATCTAATTCCTTATAGGACCGAAATTTCGGTTATTCCCGATGGATTATTTAAAATTATGTCTTGTGAGTGCAAAGCCAGTTGAGAAAGCAACAGGTGTGGGTGTCGCAAGCATGTATCAATTGTCACGATTAATGGGCAAACATCCACATTATTTCACAAGATATAGGTGATTATGAAGAAGATGTCACTGAAATAATGAGGCTACTCCCATGGATTCAGACAGAGAATTATCTGAAGAAAGTTTTTGTGATGAATCTTTTTCAAGAAGATCAGGAAGAAACTGATGATAATCCTGCATCGGCAGAAATTATTCGATTTTGATAAAACTTTCGTAGTAGTATAGTTACACTATATGAAAAAAATTGCTTAAACTAAAATATTTAAATTTTTTCGAGTTGACGTTTTTTCGGTAAAAAAGACTTTTTTCAAACGAAAATTCTCGAAATAAGTTCCGAGGATGCTGATTTTTTCACTTTCAGATCTACTTTCTATTGAAACAAAAAATAGTAGTCACAATAGAAAAGCATGCTCAAAAATTCTAAAAAAGCAAAAAGTATGTTTTTCATTTGCTCATTTGTGCTTAATAGTTATCAATTTGTTTAAATTAAAAAAAAAAATAATCACAAAACAAACTTCAGCTTTGAAATCTACAGGAAAAAATACAATAGAAACTGTATAACTTCATTCGATAAAAGTTTTATTAGCACTCTTAAATGTTATTAACGTGCAATATATGTTGTATAGAAAAACAACAATACTTTTACTCTCTTCGAGGTGTCATTCTTTTGTACGCAAGACTATATATAATATATATTGTTTCTGGTTAGGGAACCTTCATCAGTTGCGCTTCCCACAATTGAATGTCCTCTCGAACACTTCTTTATGTATTTGATACATATCGTTAAATTGGAAAACGCGTCTTCAACAATTCTTTTGTTGAAATATATATATATATATAAACACTATACAAAATTTTCCAGATTTATGATCAAATACATAAAGATGTATATATAAAATTACATTTATTACATTAATATACTTCTTTTTAACACAATTGCAGGACAGAATACGGTGAAATATTTTGCAGGATTACCATCCATTTCTTCCTGATCTTCTTGAAAAGATTCATCACAAAAACTTTCTTGGATTTCTCTGTCTGAATCAATGCCATTTTCAGTAACATCTATCTTCTTCATAATCACTTATATCTTGCGAAATAATGTGAATGTTTGCCTGTTAATCGTGACAATTGATACATAAATGTGTGCATCGCAGGCCATGCCTGCCACACCCACACCTATTGCTTTCTCAACTGGCTTTGCATTTACAAGAAATAATTTTTAATAATCCTTTAGGAATAACTGAAACATCCGTCCTATAAGGAATTAGAATTGCTGTATCATTAATGGGATTTCCAAAAAGGAGGAGGTTGTCAATTCGTCGCGTATTTTATTATGTATGTATGTAACCTGATTTCTTCTCCTGTGGTGCAGGAGGAGCTGAGATAAGGGAGAAGACTGAAGGTGAGTCTGGAGGAGATTTTTGAAGAATGGCCAAAGGAGATGTTTTAGCGGGTGAAGCTAGAGCACGGGAATTCTTTGAGGGATCCGAAAGTGATAAACTGGGCGATATTACTCAGCTCTGGGCGTCTAGACAGGGGGCTAGGGAGATTGACAAGGGTTAGATTCCCGGAATTGGTGGAGAGTGTTGAAGCTTCAGAGGGTGGGAAGTTTCAATACTCCTATATGGTTAACAGGGTATTTATGTTAACCCAGGAGCAGTCGGTTATTAAAACTACATTTAGGGTGGTCATGGGTGAAATAGAGGAAAAGAAGGGTGTTTCGAAGGAGCATCTAGACGTCCTCCAAAAACTGCGAGCTGATATCGTGAGGAAGAAGCTCCCTAGAACTATGATATCTGTGGGTGAGGGGTGTGACGTGAATATGGTGAGGAAAGCCTTGGGGATGGTGTTCTGGGAGACGGATAAGGATCTAGTCCTCCAGCAACCGGCGAGTAAAGGTGTTAACAAGGGAGGAAAAGACAATACGCAAGCGCTGGCTGGGAGAAACAGAGTTAACGAAGATGCCATTATCATCAAAAAAGTCTCTGAGAAGACTTTTGTTGAGACCGTTAAACATTTGCAGGAGTCAATGAAAGTAGAGGAAGTGGGTCTGAATGTCAAAACAGTAAAACAAACTAAGACTAAGATTTGATAATCGTAACTGAGAAAGGGCTAATAAGCTAATCCCTAAGCTGGAAGGCGCAGTAGAGAGAGGAAATTTGACTGTCAGGGACAGAGGGAGTAGACAATTGATCGTAAGGGGGCTTGATGCGGCGGTTACAGCGGCGCAAGTGCGGAAGGCAATAAGTGAGATAGAGGGTGTAAAAGAGGAAAGATCTCTATGAGTCAAAGTTTTGGTTGCCGACAGACGGCCACGATCAGTATGAGTGATGAGGTTAGAAGAAAGCTGCGGTTTCGGACACCTGACATCAGAGTGCAAGGGTGAGGATAAAAAGGCCAAAGAGTGTACAAGGACACCGACATGCCATCTGTACAAGGAAGAGGGGCATAGATAGGACACTGCGGCCTGCAGGGAGTATAGGAGGGCTATGAGCGTGGAAGAAAGAGGTGAAAGGGAAAGAGGTAAGAGAAAGGCATAGAAAGTAAATATGGGAAGGGCGAGAGCAGCGCATGAGTTGGCGATCCAGACAGAACTAGTGGATGTGGTGGTGATTGTTGCGCCCAATATCAAGTAGACTACAGGTAGGAATGATGTGCTGAAGGATGAAAGGGTGGATGTAGCCGTCTGGTTCGCAACTAAGAATGTGGGTGTGAGAGGAAAGAAAAGTGCAGCCGTATACTTGTGAGTTGAGATCGATGACTTCTGTGTCATGGCGTGTTACATCTCGACAAACATAAGAACGGCGGAATACATGAGGAGAGTGGATGAATTAATGGAGTAAACGAAGAGGAAGAGAGGTGAGTCTGTAATACTGGTGAATTCAATGCCAAATCGGCGTTGTGGGAGTCACCAGTTACGTAATGACATGCTGGTGGGGAATGTAGGGGATAATCCTACCTTTGAAATAGAGACAGATATCATAGATGTAAAAATCTACACTAGGGGAATGAATGGAAGGATGAAAGGTTGGGATGTGATGGATGAGGAAACCTTCAGCCTCTATAAATACATATATTTCAAAATTGGTGGTAACAGAGTTAAGGCAAGGCGCGGGAGCCTTCAATGTTCTGAGGAGCTGACCACTCCCGCTGTGCTGGATAGCTATCAAATGTTCAGAGGGAGCATAGGGAGTAGCTATAAGGAATTGGACAGGGTCTTGAAATGTCTCCAAAAAGGCCAACAACCCTGAAAGAAGAGGAAATAGAAGGATGATTGCGTACTGGTGGAATGATGAGTTGGGGAATGCGAGAAAATAATGTGTGAGATGCAGGAGACTGCTAACCAGGAGTAGAGCGGGAGAAGACGCAGAACTCATAGAGCTGAGGAAAAGGAAACATGAGAAGGCAAACAGAACTCTGAGCATGGGAATAAAACGGGCGAAGATGAAAAGCTTGGAAAAGTTGGTCCAAAAGGTTGATAGGGATGTATGGGGCAGGGGTACAGGATAGCCACCCGTGGCATAAAGAGATTCTGTGCTCCATACGATAGATATGCATGTGGATTGGAAGATCGGAAAATGATCCTTATCCCAAAGAGAGGGCCAAATAAACAGGGGGTGATAAAATACTGGCCACTTCACCTTGCTAAATACCATTGGCAAGGGATATGAACATCTGATAAGAGGGAGGTTATTTAAAAAGATCGAGGAAAAGGGAGGAATATGCCAGCGGTAATATGACTTTAGCCCATGGAGATCAACGTTAGCTGCCCTGCAGGAGATATTGGGACTGGTGGGTGAAAAGGAGTATAAATGGGTGGTCCTAATAAACCTGAACATTAAGAACGCCTTTAACACGGCGGGTGGAACATCACACTTGGGAGAATACTTGACATAGGGTTTAGCCAATATCTCCGAAATATCTTAAATGGATATTTTATTCACAGAAAAATCAAAGTAGAAGAACAGGAGAGGGAGTTGACACAGGCTGTACCACAGGAATCAGTGCTAGGGCCGACGCTATGGAACATAATGTATGATTTGGTATTATGTATAACGTTGCTGGAGAGGTGTCTGACGCTGGCCTACGCAGGTGACTTGTCAGTGGTAGTCAGTGCAGACAGCAAGGAGGAGTTGATGGAGAAGGGTGATGAGACGATTCGTAAGATGGGTTGAATGAGAAGTAATCGCCTGGAAGTAGCGGAGGAACAAACGCGACGGTAATTATAAAAGGACCGGTCTCAAGGAGGGAGATACAGTTTAAGTGTGGACAAAGCGTGATCGTGTCAGGCCAAACAGTCAACTACCTGGGAGTTATGTTAGATGAGAAACTGAGATTTAACCATCAAGTCAGGTTTGTCACAGCGAAGGCCATAAAAATGGGTATATTTCTGGCTAGGCTACTTCCGAATATGAACGGGCCTCAAACGGCGAAAAGAAGATTGTTGTATGGGGTGGTGAAGTCTATTTTGTTGTATTGGACCACTATACTTATGGAAAAAATATTCTGCTAAAGGTGGACGGTCTCGATTTTAGCCGATATTGGGTTTGCATGTGGTTACTAGGGAGTTACCCATTGAGCTTTTGGTTGAAGAGAAAGCGCGCATCTACGGTGTAGATGGAGAGGGAGAAAAAGGAGGGAGAGTGAAGGCAGAGTAGATGGGATGCAAATGTGGAAAAAGGTCAGTGGACCAAACTACTGATAGAAAGGATAAATAAATGAACGAATTGTAGGTTTAGGGAACTGAACTATGAGCTGACCCATTTTCTAACTGCACGTGGGGCATTCAGATCATATTTGTTGAGAATGAGAAGGGCGGAGGATGATGTGTATAAATATTGCGGAGGGGTCAACACCCCTCAGCATTCGGTGTGTAAAAGGTGGGGCGCCGAAAGAGAGGAGATGACATGAAAATATACGGTAAATTATTACCGCATAGGATGGAAGAAATTTAGTGACTATCTGTCAAACATCATAATGAGTAAAGAACGGGAAGAACGAATGTACTTGACTGTGAGTGAAGTAATAGGTGAATAGTCACTACTCCGGGGTAGCTGAAGATATATCTACGATGGGTTCCAGGTACCTGGAGAAGTAAAAAATCATAAAGGTGAAAAACTGGAGTAAGGTAGATTGCCCTCAAAACTGGAAAACTTTCATTGCTTTTGCATTTTCTATTTTAATGTGACATCTCGCCTGCTTGTAGATATATTCGATGATAGCAGTAAATCGGGAGTTCGTTTTAGAATATTCCAGTAGAAACTCGAAGGATCAGATCTCTATGTCATTAGAGGACTTTTGAAAACCAATCCATTCTAAGTGCAACGAACTTTGTCTTCTATAGGTTTTTCGATTAGATTTAAAACTGCTAGCAAGTACTAAAACCTTGTCTGAATGCTGTTTGCTCCACTGGTTGATATGATATGCTTTATTGTAAGACGATTCGTTTTAATTCTAGTTAGTAATTTTATAGGTAGGATAATAAACCTATGGGTACATAATTTTCTATATTTCTGTTATATTCTACTTGTGTATAAGTATGACCTTTTTCATATTTCGGAAATCATTCCTTTTAGTTGATTGTCTACTACTAAATTTAGATACAGAAACAACACATGTATACTTAAGAAACATTTCATGCCGCAATATTTTGAATATTAGAAAAAATGATTGATTTAATAACAGAATAATATAATGGACTTAAAAATGGTATATTTCATTTAAATAATTGTAGTACGAATACGAAATTCAATAGGAAAAGTTATGAGAACAGTTTTATTCTAATGCTTATTTAATAGATATTTGATGTACTTATATTGGAAAGGTTTTTGTGATACTATATCATATAATTGAATTATCAGTATAAGACCTTCGAAATAGGGCACACACGATTATTGCGATTGGTTTTTAGGGTTGTTTTGAATGTTGTGATATACAGTAGCTAATACAACTCTAGAAGGTTTCTGTAAATTTGATATTTGCAGCTGTAAATTTTGACCTTACACTAAAATCATTTCTCAATAATTCACATTTGGATACAATTTCTAAAATACATTTTGGAATGTCCATAGCTGCAACTGTATTATAACTCCATTCTTGTCTGAAATTAAATATTTATTTTATAATGTTCTCTTTAGGTTCAAGAAAAACGTAGAACATGACATATTGATTATGCCCGATTTTTGGGTAGTGCGTACATAGGTATATATTTGATTTGATTGTCGTGATTAACTTTGCCATTAATTTGTAAAAATTTCCACTAGTTTCTCTAACTTTCTATATTTTTAGTATTCGGTTTTACTACTTCATTGAAAATAGCTTTATAATTTTTATTTCTATATTTATATGAAGGCTTCGGCTAGACATTTTATTACATTAGAGTAATTATCCCTTACTTTTATAGTTTCATATATCATTCCTTTTTTTGCGTGTTCCAGTGCTTAATAATTACAAGTTTTTTTGTCTAAATTTTTGAATGTCTCACTACTGCTAACAGTAGTTCAATTCTCATCTCGTTTCAATAATTTTGAGATAAGTGTTTAACTGCATGTAGTGACATTGATTTTTTGATAGTTGAAACTGAAAAATTATGTTTAGAAATTTTCCTAGAAACGGTGTAATTTGTTTCAGTGAATGAACCCATTGCCATTGATGTATTCTAACATATCACTATAGTTTTTTCCACTTTGATTCCATACGACCTCGTAAATTAGATATCAAAAAACCTGTGTTTCCTCTTTTTAACCGCTTTTAAAAAAGGAGGTTGTATGATTTTTTTAGACTTTGTTACCTCAGTACTTCGGCAACTATGAACCGACTTTGATCATTCTTTTTAATTTGATAGAATATACTTCCAGATTGGTCCCATATTTTTTTAAAATGTTTTCAATATATCATAATATATGGTGAATGCGCTGACATTAAAACATTTTAGTTATTCGAAATCTAGGATGCATATGTATATATATATATATATATATATATATATATATATATATATATATATATATATATACATCCGTCTATCAATCGGACGACTTTACAGGAACTCGTTTTTTGACGGCCGACCAACCAAATTAAAATGATAAACTGTGTCTTAAGGCGAGTATACTCCACACTAATGATTTGAATATTTTCTGCTTGAACGGAATTTAAATTTATAAGAATTGAATTTTTTTATTTTTTCAATTCCCCTATCCATATGACGACTTTACAAAAACCGTCAATCAGACAACCAAAATATACATATTTTTTTATCCATACGCCAATGTGACGGTCAAAATATACATATGTAATGCTAAACAACGGCCGGCACTGCTGCCAGACTTCTTTACCAATGACAATGAATCATTTAAAGCATTTTAGTATGTTAGGTACATTGTATATACATATATAGCCAAAATATGCAAGACATATTTTAAATATTACAACAGGTTTGCAGTTATAAGTTTATAATATTTAAAATCCTAATTATTAACTTGTGTCCGATAGTTCACATCTCCTAATCTGAGAAGTGTGTTAAATCTATTTGGTGATTATTAGACAATTTTAAATTCACAATGAAATAAAGATATATACGAACTCTTTAAAATATTAATATCTTAAAAAATCACAATAAACTCTACTAACTAACTACTGAAATTAATATCGCGTAATATAGCGTAAGCGGATCTTTCTGGTCGTTTATGATGTTTTTATGTTCTTTCGCCAGAGACGGAGTGGGTGAATTTTATAACACTGCCCTCCCTCGATCTAAATGTACCACCTTCAACTTAGCCCTGGGGTTTCGACAGATACGGTAGACGACGTCAGTAAGCTTTCTGCAATCCACGCAAAATCGGGTGGTTCCACCCTTTTTTTTAACTAGGACGACGGGAGCGCACCATGGGCTTCTGGATGGCTCAATAACTCCATTTTGCAACATGGACTCGATGTCTTCCTCGACTGCCTGTTGTTGCCCCAAGGGTAGTCACCTAGGTGGTATTCTGATGGGTTGAGCCTTTCCGGTATCTATTCGGTGCTGGATGATGCTGGTGCGACCGGTGGTTCCATCTTGGCTTTTAAAGATTTGCCAGTGATTTGCAATAAATTGCCTGACTTCCTGCTGTTCCTCTGGTGTAAGGTGTTTCAAAAGGTCGGCAAACTGTCGTAGAAACTCTTTACTGAGCCCTGTCTCCTTCCCCGATGTCTGGTACTCTTCTTCGCAATTGATGATGGTCTCTACTGACTCGAAACAAGCTATTTCTTGACCATTGGGAATTCTAATGTCGTTGTTGGACAAATTAAGGACTCTAATTAGTATTTCTCGTCCGATTGTAACTATAGCCCATCCAACTAAGTAGTCATGAGCTGAATGTACGGGCTCGTATTTTTTGTCCAGGATAGCGATGATCTTGTCAAAATTGCCTTTGTTCATCAACTGGAATGCTTTGGAGGTGTTCTAAGGCCGGACCTCTTAATCCTGCACTTCGACACCAAATTGTTATAAATTTCGTGGGTTCAAATTAATTAAAGTTAAAAAAAAATAATATTCAGTGCACTTTCTAGAACTTTTATTCACACGTAAGCATTAAATATTCTCAACAGCTGATTCTAAGACAATAACATCGAAATAATAATAATCAGATAAGCTCTACTAACTAACTACTGAAATTAATATGGCTTTATATAGCGTACGCCGAACTTATTGGTCGTTCTACCTTTGTTCACCCAGCGTCCAGATTGATAATTCTTGCTCATTTTGAAGGCTCTAGAAATTGATGTTTTTATGTTCTTGCGCCAGAGACGGAGTGGGATAAATTTTATAATACAAATAATAAATATATTTGTATTTTTATGATGATTCCTTTCATTTGATACATTACATTACGGACGCACTTTAAAAAAAGATTTTCTAATAAGTTTATAAATTACTGTTACAATTTGTGTTATATTTTTCTTAATGGGCCGAATTTTTTATATTTTTTATAACGTTTTCAACAAATTATTTTAAATATATGAAAATATACATGTATTCCTGATTCTTTCACTTGATACATACATACATATATATATATATATATATATATATATATATATATATATATTTACATGATGCGTTTGAAAAAAAAACATTTAAATCTATAATTTGGCCCCAATGTTAATATTGTGGTTTCCTACTTATTTTTCATAAGGTTCTGGTATGGTCCTGTACCCCTAATTATTTTTAAACTTTTAGGTCGTGTGGTTTCGGAAATAAAAGGGGGAAAAGGGTGTTTTTTTATCCTTTAAACAATTGATTTTAGAAATATGGATGAAATATATTTGTATTCCTCATAATAAGACCTTCCATCCCATATATTACATGATGCGTTTTAAAATTATTTTTTATATTTCGTTTAATTCTATAACTTTCCCCCCACAATTAATATTAGCGGTTTCTCCTTATTTTTCCTGTACAGTTTACGTGAGGTCATGTACGCCAAATTTTAGGTCTGATAGTTTCGGTTAATTTTTTTTATATTTTTGTTAATATATTTAAAAAATAATAATTTAAATATATATATATATATATATATATATATATATATATATATATATATTTGTATTCGTCATTAAGAGCCGTTCGATTTGATATAATACATGATGGGACAGAATCAATTTTAGTTTTATATTTTCCATTTAATTCTGTAATTTGCCCCCCAAAATTAATATTACGGCTTTGTTTTTTTTTCCTGTAAAGTTCAGGTAATGTTCCTGTAATTAAAAAAATACGTCTTATAATGGATAATGGAGGAAAGGGAATATTTTAGGTTTTTGTTAATATCTTTTAAATATATATATTTTTAAAATAACTGAGCCCTTTGATTTAATATATTACATGAGGATGATTTTAATTGTATATTTTCTGTATAATTCTGAAATTCACCTCCCAAAACTAATATTACGGGTTCTCCTTATTTTTCCTGTAAAATTGAGGCAACGCCCTATATCTCTACTTTCTTCAAACCTGTACAGCTTATGGTTTCAGAGATAAGGTGGAAATGGGTAATTTTTTAATATTTTTATTATATTTTAAATAATTTATTAAAAAATATGAAAAAAATATATTTATATTCGTCAGAATGAGCTCTTTGGTTTGATATATTACATGATGCGTTAGAAGCAGTACTAATTTTATATTTTCCTTTTAATCCTGTAATTTGCCCCCCAAAACCAAAATTAAAATTTTACGTCCTATAGTTTTGGAGATAAGGGAGGAAATATATAAATGTTTGTATATTTTTGTTAATATCTTCCACACTAATTATTTTAAAAATTTGAAAAAAATATATTTGTGTTCCCAAGAATAAGCCAAATTCATTTTCACCAAAATAAAAAAAAGTTTTTCTCGTTATATTTCTCTTAAACTTTAGGCAATGTTATATATCCCCTATTTCTTTCATAATTTTTGGTTTAATAGTTTCGAAGATAAGGGGGGAATTGTCGATTTTTTTAAATTTTCCTCCTAGAAGTACCCCTAAAATTAAAATTTCTTCATTTACGTCATGAACTTCTGATCGGGTCTCCAAACTACTCAATGTTACCAAACTTCAACCTTTTCCGTCGAGTAGTTTCGAAGAAAATTGCTGTCATGTGTAGGAGGAAGAAATTAGGAGTGATATTAATATAAATAAATAATGTTAAACAAAAACACATGGTTTAATAAGTCTAACATTGGAATAACTCAAAACTATTCGCTACTTGTTTCTACAAACAATTTGTTTCACAAAACTGTAAATTTTAATTTCCATTAAGAATGAGAATATTCAAATATTAATGACATCCAACCTATAATTTGTTTCAATTGAGTTTTCTCAAATATTATTTTTGATATTGTGAAATGAAAATTTTTTCTAAAATGTGTATTGAAACTTTCAATTTAAATTGTCCAGACCAGGGAATATCTTAAAATAACATTGAAAATGAAAATTTTACAGGAGCAAACTAATTGCATATTTCTAGTAGAATCTAGAATTATAAATAACAACACAACACACATCACATATTTAAAATGAAACTGTCGGTTTCTTATTTATTTCTTCAAAAGTGCACAGTTGCCAAACCACGGCCGTCAAAAAAGCGATTAACTGAAATGGATAAAAATATTTATACGATTAGAGAATATACGTTATGAATAGCGACATCTATTTTGAAGCAAGTGCGGTGAACTAAAATTATACGAATTGTATAAAATAAATATTTCCGCCCACTATATGACAACAAAATTTTTGGTACAGGTTTCTGTGACCCTAGAAACTTGAAATACACTGAAAACTTTATGACGGCCATATATGGCCGTTATATTCGGGTGGCCGTCGTAATGAATGCAAATTGCAAATGTATGGTCGTCGGAATGATAGACGGATAAATATATATATATATATATATATATATATATATATATATATATATATATATATATATATATATATCGGGTGCACTTAAGTTATAATAGTATCGAACATTTTCTTATTATTAATATTTACAAAATAATGAGCTAGTCTTGAAACCTGAAACGAAATCATCACAGGTTACTTTTATTAATAACTATATAGGAAGTTTGCCAAAAAGATGCATTTTTCCTTAATAGTTAATAGTGAGGAATTTACCATTTATTTTGAGAATATCCAAACTGGTTATGAATTAACGTTAATTAACGTTCTCAGAGAGAAAATGTTGCCGATTTTAAGGTGGGTAATAGATTATGAGTCACATTCACATGTTAATTTGAAGCACACAAGAAGGTGAGTTCTTTGTGTCGCTATCATTTCGTACCATTACTATTGTTATTCAAGTTTATCGTTATCAATTATACAAGATGGTTAAAAAATGTTATATGTAGAAAATAGGCAGTTTTATATGCTTATTTAAATTCGGTGCATATATAGGGTGGTTGCAATATCCGCTGGAGAAGAATTGTAGTTGTACAGAGTGATTTAAAAAAATTTAGAAAAAGAAATGTTTTTATTGGGTACCTTACAAGATGTTGTATGAATACGATGGGTTGAAATATAGGACGGAATAAAAATAAAGTAGGTGGTTAAAAGAAATTCCAAAGAAAAAGTGTTTATAGTGTGCTCTACAGTCAGTCGCATATACAGAATGGTTGGAAGATAAAGTGTTATTGTTATACCGGAGGGTTGGAATATAAAGTATTATAGTTTTATCGAGTGTTTGACAAACCTGGGTCCATAAACATTTTTATCGAAACCTTGAATTTGCGAGTGAAGTTCTTTTACCCAAATATTAACATATTAATATTTAAAAATATATATTCTTCCAGTTTTCATAGAATGATCTGCTTGATCCGCAACCTATAATAAAATCATCACATGTCAGGTTTTTCAATTTTAAACGAGTTTCGTACAAATACCCGTGTTTTGTCTATAAAAAAGTTATAAAACAAAGTTAGTAACAATTGAAACATGCGTTCAGTTACGCCATTAGATCACAAAAAGAACAAAATAAATAGTTTAAAAAAACCACCGACTTCAATGCATAGTATCAATAATGACCCTAAAAAGTAAAAAATAATTCAATTGGATATTTAAAACGAAAGCTATTATATGTTCAACAAGCCTGCGTTTAAAGTTGGTGCCAAGCCTGAAAAATGTGTGTGTAACATGGTGTACAAATAGCTTTATAAACTAATAATAGTTTAATTTATAAAGCTGTTTATATTCCTATGTAAAATATATTTCATAGGCTTGGCATTAACTTAAAACGCAGGTTTGTTGAACATATAATAGCTTTCGTTTTAAATATTCAATTGAATTATTTTTTACTTTTTAGGGTCATTGTTCTTACTATCTATTGAAGTTGGTGATTTTTTACAGCTATTTGTTTATATCCTAGGAACTCCAAATTTTTAGTTACATAAATAACAAAGGCTTTGAGTAATTTAGCGTGTTTCTATTTTGTTGTGTGATTTTTAATTAATTTAATTTGTTTGATTTTGAAGTTAAAACATACTGTAAACTTTGAACTCCTTATACATTTAAATATATTCAAATTATCTTTAAGCATTTAAATGAGGTTTGCTAATCGGTGTATTATTTATGTCCCAGAATCAAGGAGGTGTTGTTAGATAAAGCAAAATTCAAGAATTCAACTGATTCCTTCGCTGATACAATTGAGGAATGTAATTGTCCAATCGAATATACTGGCTTATCATGTCAAAATCCGAATGAAGGTTATTACAGATACTTTCCCAAAGGTAACGAATTTAACTGGATAGATAAAACTATCGGTATTGCAAAGCCATGTGATTGCAATGGAAAATCAACGCAATGCGATGCAGAGTCTGGAATTTGTAAGGTAAATGACCATTTTATGTTTGGATAATTTAAAATTAAATTATCAATTACCTAGTAAAATTATACCCAAACAGCAGTCATATTTCTTCAAGCTGCTTTAAGAACTTCTACTGCAATTATGCAAACAATATTTCACCTTTACAGCAGAATTTTACTAATTGCTACAAAAACTTGGTTTGAAACCTCAACTATTTGTTGACGCGCTCTTTTACGTCTCCAGACTTTCTTTTTTTTTTCTTTACTGATTTTTACTTCCGAACGTACTTATTTTGTTTCGATCATTTTATAAGTGCACCTCTTCAGTTGGCGTGTTTTTAGCTATAGCAGCCTTGGGTAATACTCTTAGATTACCATGAGCAAATATTTTCTTGTAAAGGAATTCTGCCGTTACTTGCGTTATTGGTTAACTTACTGACTGCATATGAACTCAGTTAATGTGTATTACGTTGTTAGCATCAGTAATATTAATTATAATTAGACCTATTTTGTGTGATAAAAATATATTATATCTGTTTTTGTAATTGTTTTTCTAGACTCTTGGCATTAAACACATCTTACTTGGCAAACCTGACTTGAATAAAAAATTTACAAAGCTACCTTCCTTGTATACCATGTGTCCCAGATAAAAGCAAATACCTGGGGATTTCAAAAATAACAAGAGATACAGGGTGGCTTAACGAGAAACAAGTTGCTCTATTCCAAGTGCGATCAGGTGCTGTATCGAAATTAAATCGAGAAAAAAAATTCGGCATCTTGTCAACAAATTTGATAAAATTTGGAAGTTCTGTTTTAGCACCTACGGCGAATGAATTGACGTTAACGAATTGTTTGTAGGCCTTCTAGATTTGTTGCAACCATAGGCAACTTTGTTGTTTGGTATGGCCTCCATATTAGATTACGTCATTAAATAGCACATAAAAAGAGCTTTTTAACCATGTATAACAGACCTTTGGTTGAAAGAAAATCTAGATTATTAAAAAAAGATTTTCGCTTAAAATGATGTGAAGCAAAACTTGCTGTTTCGGAAATCCCCATGTAGTTGCTTTTATCTGGGACACATGGTATATATGTTGGTCAGTGTTTCTTCATACAACTTGTTCATACCTTGTTTGCAGCAGAGTTCCTACTACCCTCAAGAACATTCTGTCAAATACCAAAACAATTTTTTATATATTTTTTGCCAGATGGATTAGGGTTATGAGAGAATTATTCCTTATTGTGGTGGTACATGTCTGGTTATTCAACAGTCAGTTGTTTCCAGGTTTCCTTACATTGAACTGAGATCGGATTTCACTACTAAATTTTGCTTTTTATGCTTGTAGTTGGGTACTTTTTTCGTGAATTGTTATTTTACGTTAAGAGGTCTACTAGTGAGTAGCTCTCCTATAACACTTTGATATTTCATCCGTTAATAGCACATATAGCACATTAAGAAGGTGACCTTTGCTTTGCAATTCCATTTTGTGTTAATTTTGTTAAAATACTTCTATTTCTTTACCAAAGAACGACCAAAACGGTTCAAATATACAATTGGTAATTGTTGTTTTTACAGAATTGTAGCAGTTATACACATGGTGATCACTGCGAGCTCTGTATTGCTGGATATTACAAAGATAAAAATAAGGAATGTTCTCCTTGTTTGTGCCCATCCGAAGACGAAAATAATGCCGACAGTTGTGAACTAAATGACGCGAACTATGTATGTAACTGCAAGAAAGGTACAGTGTAGATTCCAATTTCCAGGTAAAATAACGTTTTCATTTTACGTACTCCATGACGAATCAATCTTCTTATATGTGGATACCCCGGTATGTGGATTTCGCTGGGTAACTTAATATGACATTTTCACAATAACTTCCATAAAAACCGATCGTTTGTGGAAGAAAGTGGTTTCCCAAATCACTATTGTCACTCTCAGAACAACGTGCCGCTCTACATTAGTAGCCCAATTAATCATTTTTTCGTAATTAATTAAGACAACCCACTAGAAGCTAACATACTCACTTCTTCATATGTTTTTCCAAGGTTGTGTGAAACCTAGGGTTAAGAAATCGTTAGTTCCGGACAACACGTAATGTCCGTATTGCTGGTCAAACAATCAGGAATCGATAGTTTCTCTTACTGTATGAATCCTGTTGAAAATACAGTTTTTCGAGTGTACACAAATATTTTGGTGTTATTATTTTTTTACAATATAAGACCTACAGTATAAATAAATATCTCTAATAATTTTCTCTACCAAAATTTAACTTATTTGCCCATCGGCGAAGTCTCGTCGTTGTTTACAAATAACAAATTTTTAAATAAACACGAAGATGTTTCATTTCGGCTTCTAAAATCTTATATGCCAGCCTTATTCACCTCTCGTGCCGTAGGATAAACATATCTAACTTAGAATAGGAATGATACTATATCACAATGAGGCATTTATTCAAATACAATTTTGTTTAAGATTTGATATATAAAAAAGTGACTTGTTTCAATATACATATGTTCATCATTGGTCACGAACATAACGGCTTAGCAAAGCAAGCGAGCGACCTCTGAATCTACAGTCTATTCGACCTATTAACAAATCCACGATTCAGTAATGTCTATGAACAATTCTACTTTTGCAAGTTTTATTTCTATTAGTAACATAACATGCCGAGTTGGTAGTTCTTCATCTGATTCCTTGGTACTTTCCAATGTAAGATTATAAATATTTATATAGTAACGAGCAATTTGATGTGTCATACTGAACTAGTCCTGAAGCTATTCCTACTGGCCCTTCAGCACTTTTGTTTGTCGTTGTTTTTTATAATACAACTGATTTCGTTAAAGGGGTGACTAGACATGTGTGTGCAGAGATTCCAATACCCAATATTAATTTGGTTTGTTTAGATAACTATGAGAAAATTTTATTAAAATGATAAAATGATTTATTAATTTTTTCAGAAGTGTTTTAATTGAATTGTTATACATTTTTTATCAATGATATAAAATTTCTTTATAACATCTTTTATTCGTTTTTGTTACGATTGAACACTGGCATTTAAATTTCTTTAAAATATTGGCGATATATTTTATAGCTAAGCTAGGAGGGGCAAAACTTTTGGAAGTCAGTATATTTCACAAAATTCTAATGTACGATCAAAATCATCGTCATTTAGTTCCTGATACAGTTTAATTATACGGTCTAAATGAATAAGTGCGAAATATTTCTATATGTGCTTCATTGAGTCATCGAGTTCCTATAAACATATGTCCACAAACGATTCGTTACCGATGTACAAGTTGTTAAAATCTTTAGAGGTTTTCAGTTTTTTCTTCTGACTACTAAAGTTTTCGAATTAATGCCTCTATGAAGTTTTCATAATAAGATCTCAGAAACGGTCATGAAAACCTACAGGGTGGTACTTTTTCTGAGATTACATGATATTTTGCCCCTACACTTTTTTCAGTAAGCCCCTGGCAATTGACAAAAAATTCTCTAATGAATTTGCAATCTTTTTTATTTTTTGCGTTTTTTTCGTATCTGCGACTGTTTTTGTGTAAAAAAATTATCAATTTCATATATACCGTAGAAACAAACAATCTTTCTGTTATTTATTTTTCTAGTAGGCGGTTGTCATATTAATTCCTCTTATGGACAACTCTAACTTAATTGTTGTTAATTTTTACTGACACACTGTGATGGTTGTGCTTGACTTCTCTCGGATTTTCACCAATATGGCGGTATATTCAAAGGTAGAAATAACTGACATGCCTTTCGTCTACGGTCTCTCTAATGGTAATTCCTTAGAAGCGCCGAGGAGATATGTTGCAATGTATCCCCAACGTGTAGCTCCTTATCATACTTTTGTTTGGACGACTTCATCAACGACTAAGAGAAACAGGTTGCTCCAAACCTAGAAAACATGATTTTGGTCGAAACCGGGATATTAGAACACTAGAAGTAGAAGAAGCGGTACTTCATTTAATTGACGAGCGACCCGATACCGGCACTAAGAAAATTGCTTTACAGCTACATATTGATCATATGACGGTATTTGCCATCTTAAAGGAACAGCTGTTATATCCATTTCATGTACAACGAGTCCATGCACTGTTACATCGTGATTTTCCTAACCGTCTCGCCTTTTCGTTTGACTTTCTAGACATGACTAGACAAAGCCCAGAATTTCTTGAGCATATTTGTTTCACGGAGAAAGCAAGTTTTTCAAGAGAAGCCATTATTATTAATCACCTTAACCACATATGGGTGGAAGAAAATCCTTATGCTATCGTTGAAGCTCACCACCAGGAACGATTTTTTTAAACGTGTGGATTGGAACTAATGGAAATCATCTAATTGGCCCACATTTTCTTCCACCTACATTAAATGAGATACATACACTCAATTTCTAAGCGAATTGCTGCCAGTTCTACTTGATGAAATTCCTTTAGGTGTCATAGCGGGAATGTGGTTTATGCACGATGGCACTCCTGGCCAGCACATCAGTATTTGAACGAAACATATCCAGATCGCTGGGTAGGTCGTGGTGGACGTCAGTTTTGACCAATTCGTTCACCTGGTTTAATTCCGATAGACATTTCAACTTGGGGACATTTCAACTTGGGGACATTTAAAAACGTTGGTTTATAGCAGAACTCCTGCTCAAGACATAGAAGACTTACGAAACCGCATTATTGTTTATATATTGTAAAGGTATTCAAGATTCTCCCGGAATTTTCAATCGAATACGAAGATCTACTTGTCGACGTCTAGACTCCTATGTAATGGCTAAAGGTGGCCATTTTGAGCACTTAAATTGATCTCTTCGTTTTCAAAGCTAGGTAAACTCTTTTTTTAATGATTTTGAAATAATAGTAGCACATTGTATCACAGAAGGATTGTTTGTTTTTACGGTACATATGAAATTAAAGGAAGTCTCACTAAAAAATAATTATTATTTAGCAATTCCCAAATAACCGACTAATAACTATAAAATATTAACAACATCTGGTGACCTAAAATAAACTTTAAATACGTTTTAAATGTCACAAAATGATATATTAAATGTCATAAACAGATCTGATTTTCATTTCATAGCAAAAAATACAACTGATAAACTAGTAAATTGTATCGAGAGCTACTCGTCCTATTGGTATAAAATAAAATTACTGTTGTGTATCTACGTCAAATAATCAAAATGTCCTAAGTTGCTGAATAGAGAACTGAAAGCTGTTTTAAAACATATTAACATATTTTAATATTTTAGAGGTAGTTATTACCCCTAGAGTTGACAGAGCAGGTGAATATTTTCATTGAAAAAGTATAGATTCGTATAGTTTCATGATAAGGATTGACCTGTTTCTGGATCTTTCAATTATATTTATAATCACGTAAAAAATAAATGTATCCTTTACTTTAAGAACTCACTATATTTTTTCTATTTCACGTAGCCTTGAGTTTCTTCTTTTTTGTTATTTGCAATATTCGGCTTATGCAACACCTTTTTTTTGTTTGAATAGTTTACGTTGTTTCTTGTTGTTACTGAACAATAATTATTCTAAATTCGCAATTACACTCAAATGCTTTTCCACTATTAAGGCCACCATCACTTATAATTACCTGCTCTCTATGTTTTTTAAATTGTTTTTTCCATGTTGTTTTCTGAATGATATTTGTGGCATATTTTTCAATGTTTACGTATTTCTTGGGAAATAACACCACAGTGTCGAAAATTGCTATATATTCCAAAGGTGTCGGGGTCTAGGTTGAGAAACTATGAATAAAAAAGGCACAGTTCTAAGATGTAAAATTAAATATTTGACAATATGTATTATTTGATTTCTGAAGTAACTAAGAGCATTTTATTGTAACATACACGGTAGCACAGAAACTTCTATAGATCATATAATCATAAAGTTACTTTCAAATTGGAAGAATTTGAAAGGGAAATCTTCAGAATTGTATGTGGCGCTCCTAAGTGCGACTTTGTTAAAGATAGTGCATTCGGCAAAAATGTGACCAAAGAACTTTGTTAATTCAGTGATCACATTAAAATCATAAGGGAAAACCTAGGAAAAAACCTTATGAACTATCCCGATATTGGGTTGTTCACACGGACATGACCATTAGCAATTTCTTCCTTAATCATCGGCTACCAGGAAAGATTGAATTCTATAGAGGTAGTAGCGATACAATCGTTTTCATTTAACAAAATTAAAACAGACTCTTTTAGTTTGCTGTTGTGTTCTTTGTGTAATATAACTGAATTTTGAACCTATATTTTATGACCAAGGTCCCAAGCATATTCACAAATTTTGGATTTTTCAAACTGTCGTTTTTTTTATGTAATGTTTGTGTTCGTTTATTCGAACATTTAGAGATCTAGAGTTTTCTCCAATATAGAATTTATTACATTCATAAGGGATTTTATAAATGCAATTTTTTGTTTTTTTGGTTTAGTTTTTGATATAATTGATTTTAGTGTATTTCTTGTTTTAAATCATGTTTTGATATTATATCGGTTTCCCACTCTTTTTAGGGTTTCTGATAAACCCTGAATGTATGGTATAGTTATTGTATTAAGGTGATTATCTTCGGAGTCAGTTATGATTGGTGAAGTTTGATGTTGGTTGTTAGGGATTGTTTGGAATTAGATTTTGTTTAACTCGTTATTAATAAATTTTTTTTGGGTAATGATTGGCAGAAAGTACATTTTATTAAACATTTTTTTCTTCATTGAGTTTATTCATGTTAGAACAGTTGGATTTTGCTCTGTCATATAGAGATTTGATGATACCTCTTTTTGCTGAATTTGGATGATTAGAGTTAAAGTTGAGATACCTGTTAGTATGAGTCGGTTAAAATGTCTAAGAATGGTAATTTGTTATTATGTTCAAGCTCTAGTGTAAACTGAATAGTTTACGCTGTGTTGTTTATGTCGTTAAGTAATGCATGTAAATCCTCCAGATTATTTTCCCAAATAACGAATAACCCACCACACCAAATGTTTAATCTGTTTTGAGAATATTGTTTGTTCTTGAAATTTTTCCATAAAAATGTTGCTTAATGCAGGAGACAGGCAGGAACCTATTGCCATGCCAAAATCTTGTTGGTAGAAGACATTATTAAGTTGAAAATATGTTCTCTTTCTACAAAATGTTAGTAGTTTCATTATTGTATTATTGGACAATTAAGTACTTGATTTAGTAAAGAATCTATCAATTATCACATCTACAATACAAAAATACTTTCACACTAGCAAGTTTTGACATTGTGAATCTATACAATCATGTCTCTGTCAAAAACACTTCCCGTAGTAAAAGAACGATTAGAAAAAGATTCTTTAACCATTGATAACGGGGTCTGACCTAGACCCCGAAACGTTTGGAGTATACAGCAATTTTTGTAACTGTGGTGTTATTTCCCATGAAGTACTTAAAATTTATTTCTGGTATTTTTACAGTTTTAACCGACTTCCAAAAGGAGAAGGTTATCAGTCAGCACCTTTTGTGCAAAAAATGGTGAACATCAATGTAAATGTAAAATTTTGATCGTAAATATCTTAAATGTCAAGATATGTCATAAAATTATAACGAACAGTGTTTTTGTATCTGTTTTCATTTTGATTTATTTGAAGTTAGTTACTTTTCAAAACGGGGATTACAGTCGAGTGAACTGCCAGAAAATATTCCATTAGTGTATCGAAAGTAAAAATTGTTATGTCGGCGATCTTTTAATATAGAGCCCGGTTAAATTTACAGGTTATACGGATAGGATCAAAATATCTCAAAAAATGTGATATTGGGTGGTACATAAGCAGTTGCATAAATAGGATGGTTGAAATACAAGGTGGAACACAATTATAGTTAAACAAGCTGATTCAAAAAATGGTGTATTCGGTGTCATATAAGCAGTTGCGCAAACGTGGTGGTTAAAATAAGAGTGGAGTAGAAGTATAGTTATACAGAGTGGATAAAAAAATCGTTCAAAAAATTTGAAATATTATATGCAGTATATGCAGTAAGGATATTTGAATTATAGGGCCGAGTATAATTACAGTTATACAGAAGGGTTAAACAAACGTTAGAAGCAGAATACAGGATGGCTGGAATATAAGATGGAGTAAAAACATAGATACATAAAGTGTTACATAATGTGAAACGTAAGTTGCTTAGGCAAGGTGGTTGAAGTAAGGATGGAGTAATATTATGGTTATTCAGGATGTATCAAAAATTTGTTATATAAACATGAGTAGTTAGGATATTTGAATTATAGGACGGGGCATAATAGAGTTATAGAAATGATTTGCATATACTGGGTGGTTGAAATAAATGGTAGAGTAAAATTATAGTTACATAATGTGCTTAAAAAATGTAACAAAATGTTATATAAATAGAATACTTAACCTATGGGGCGAAGTAAAATTATGAGTATTCAGAGTAATTTAAACAATAGAAAAATAGAAACATTCAATAGGGTAGAAAGAATTTATACTTATAAAGGGTGTTTTTAAAGAAATCAGGGCGGTGGCAACATTTTTTGATAATTATAATTTTACAGGGTGGTTCAGAAAATGATAGACAAATAAGTGATATTGGGTGATCAATACAGAGAAGCATATGCAGGGTGGTTGCAATATAGGGGAATTAGAGTTACATTTACAGAAAGTGATGCAAATAATAAAACAAATAAAAATAGTTAAAATATGTGGAAAATATAGTAAAAGAATACAAATTAGGAGAGAGAGAGAGGAAGAAAGAGAGAGGGAGAAAGAGAGAGAGAGGGAGGAGAAGGAGGAAAAAAAGATAGAGGGAGATGAGAATACGCTAAAATAATCAATCAATCAAATTGTACCTTAAATCAGATAAAAAAAGATATGTCAGAAAATAGTGACAGTTTCTAAACGGATTTTATTTGAAGTCAGTTGAAGTCTGTTTCCAGATGTTTTTGCTATTGGTTAATACACTTCTATAATAGCAACTTCTTATGGGCTATAAATATATTCTCTACCAAAATATCCAATCTTTTTTACACCGATCCAGAAATGAGCCTCGTCTTCATCCACTTGTTACCTCCTTGGTTGTAGACTTTTTGTTGAATTCTACAATCGATATTTTTAATTTGTTATAGTTATACACACGTATCCATGCACTGTATCAATAAAGATATGAATTGCTATGAAGCTTATATTTGACTGCATCTCAACTGTATTTGCAAGAAACTCTGATAGTATAATTTCCAATAGCTTGTTTTAATTGGGTCAGAGCTCTAATAGTGAAAATTAAGTCTATTTTGGATACAGAATGAAGTTAGCTGTTGGGTAGGTAGGCCTGTCTTACTTCATCCAAATAAATAATTGATTGTCTTCTAAACGATGTTTGTGGCATATTCTTGATTACTTTTGTGTTTTTTGGGCAATAACACCACAATCGAAATAAAACGACGTATATTGAGGGAAAACCAAACGTTTCAAAGTCTATTCTGACTTCGTTGTCAATGGCTTTTATTTATTGATGTAAATTACAAAATGAAAATTAGATTCATGACATTTAAATTCTAAAGATAATGTATTACAGTAAAACAGCTTTCAAATAAGAAGAATTTAAAAGAGTTGTCTTTAGAATTTATAAGTGGCGTTCCTAGGTACGACTTTGTTATAAGATAGCGCATTCGCCAAAATGCGATCAAAGAATTCTATGTTTCAGTATCTCATTAACGTCATAAGGAAAAACTAGGAATAACCTTATGAACTATCCCGATAATGGGTTGTTCAAAAGAGGTTACCATTAATAATTTCTTCCTTAATTGTCGGTAGCCAGATACGATTAATTTCTACAGAAGTAGAAGCTATACAATCGTGTTCATTCGCAAGAATTAAGGCAGACTCTTTTATTTTTCGTTTTGTGTTATGTTGTTCTTTGTGAAGTATAGTTGAATTGTCAAATTGTATTTTATGGCCTAGGTCCCAAGCATGTTCACAAATTTTCGATTTTTCAAATTGTGGTTTCTTTATGTAAGTCTTGTGTTCATTTATTCGTATGTTTAATGGTCTCGATGTTTCTCCAATATAAAATTTATGCATTTTGGTTTTGTTTTCGTTATTAGAGATTTCAGTGTATTTCTTGTTTGGAATGTTGTTTTAACATTCAATCTGTTGCCCACTCTTTTCAATCTTTCTGACAGACCCTGTATATATGGTATAGTTGTCACTGTAATGCAGTTGTCCTGAGTGGTAGTAGTGTTAATAGGAGAAGTTCTGGGTTGATTCGGAAGGTTTGTTTTCTGTTCAAGTCTGTTTAACTCTTTGTTAATAAATTTTGTGGGGTAATTGTTTCCAGTGAGAACATTTTTATAATTATTTTTTCTTTTTTGAATTTATTTTCATCACAACAGTTGGTCTTTGCTCTATCATATAATGACTTAATGACACCTTTCTTTACTGTATTCGGATGATTTGAATTGAAATTTAGGTATCTGTTTCGAATGCGCTATCTTATAACAAAGTCGTACCTAGGAACGCCACTTATAAATTCTAAAGACAACTCTTTCAAATTCTTCTAATTTGAAAGCTGTTTAACTATAATACATGATCTTTAGAATTTTTTTTTCTACCTGTATATCTAAAAACAACAAATTTTCGAATGTCAATTTAAATGTCATAAATCAAACTTTCATTTTGCAATTTACATCCATAAATAAAAAGCCATTGACAACGAAGTCAGAATAGACTTTGAAACGTTTGGTTTTCCTCAATATAGGTCGTTTTATTTTGATTCTGGTGTTATTGCCCAAAAAAACGTAAAACTAATTAAATAATTGATGTTAGATGGCCTAGCCTATTTCCAAATGTTTTGTTGTTAAAGATGCTATTTACAGCCCCACAAAATGCTCTGAATTTACTTAATGTAAATTTATATTCCACAAAATAGTATTATTGTATTGAATGTAATATAGCAAATCAAATATAATTTCAAGCTTATCAAGTTATTAAATTCCAGGTTATAAAGGAGACCACTGTGAAAAATGTGACATGAATTATTATAGAAATGGCAGTAATTGTGATCCATGCAACTGTAATCCTTTTGGAACAATTACTGGGAGGGAATGCTTAAAAGGCATTTGTGAATGCAGAATCGGATTTAAAGGAGCCAAATGCGACCAATGTGTTCAAGAAAGGGAATTCATAATAAATGGCATCTGTACAGGTAGAATTATTTATATATAAATAATTTTTTTTTCCTTCTACATTCTACCTTCTGTTTCGTAGAAACTTTAGTTCATTTTTAAGTTCATTTCATTTTTAACATATATATGCTCGGAACTAGTGACCTGCTGGTGAGAGACGTTTATATGTGCATAAGTTGTTTTGAGACCAATATGTGAACATAACGTATTATTAGAAATGTAACTAACAACTTTAATACAAGTCTTTTAATATTTGAAATATTATATGAGGTCTGAAAGGGATTAGGAATCATATTTTGCTCAATTTGTTGTTGTAGTGGGTCTTTTGACATGTAAAGCATATCTTACATAACTTTGAAAATTTAGCCACATGTTTTTGTAATCTAATTTCTCTAAGATCCTCCCCAATATTTAAACTTAAAAAAATTATATATTGTAATTTTTGAGCCTAACACCAAATAATTATTTTGACACTTAATATTATTTCAACAAAAAGTATGAAGTAAATAAAACTAATTCTAATTACTTTGAGCGTATTTTGTCTTTTGTTGGTGGCAATTTTTTAAATTCCTTATATATGTTTTATAATTAGAATTAGTTCTGGGGGTAATACAAATAACTTATTGAATCGATTTTGAGTGCCCAGAACAATAATTGGTGGTTTGATATTTGGGTGTAAAATACTGAGTTAACTCATATGTTTTATATCACCGATTGTATCTATAAATAACTTAGACCAGATTGCATCTCCATTACTGACTTTTTTTTGTTAGTGAGAACTCCTGGGCTGCGAACGCATGTTTGAACACTTGCACTGTACTTATTCTGCCTTTAATTTGGTCAAATATTTACATGACTATCTATCTTTCGATTTCTGCAGTTCCATATTACTTGTTGCCTTCTATTTTTCAGCTAAACGATATTTATTTTCTCAAGAAATTCGAGGGTTCTATTTTTTCAAGCTTTATTTATTTAAAAAAATAGGTTCTACTGTTCAATTACAAAAATAACTAGAGTAAATTCTAAATGTTGATAATACCATTCATTCAAATTACCAAAGAATTATAGATAATGTTAACATAACTAGACAAAGTCACTTGTGTAATCAGTCTAAAAATTAAGCCAACAAAATCAAAGGTCATCTGTAGTAGACCTCTAGAATAGAAAACAAACCCAAGAACTGGAAGAAGTGGTCAGTTATCTTTATTTGAGACATGACAGGTCAGTAAAGTTAGCACCGCCATTTTACAGAAACTCAAATTAAAACATATGGGAATTACGAGCTATTTAGGAGCTCTTGATTTTTACCTAAATTGATTTTTGAGCTCAATATTTACTATGGAAAAAGTGCAAAAAACTATTGGCGGTGCTAACTTTACGTAAAGTTAGCACCGCCATCTCAGAAAAACAAAGAAAAAAATTTTGTGAGGCGTCTCAAATTAGGAGCTATTTACGAGCTTTTAATTGACGTATTGAACGTCAACCCCTAAATTTGTCTAAGTGGTAAAAACCACCCCCGAAAAAATATTGAATTTTAATTTTCAATTTAAAATCTATTAAAATTATCTACGATTTACGAGCTCTTTCCTGGTGTAATGCACATAAACATCTAAAAATGTCTAAGGGGTGAAAACAACCCCCCAAGTATGCAGTTTTTTCGAATTTTATGATTATTAAATTTTGAAAAATACCAGCATGATCTACGATTTACGAGCTTTCCAACGGTATATTACACGACAACATTCAAGTTACTGGAAGGGATGCAAACCACCCTCCAATTATGCAGTTTTTTCAAATTTTATGATTTATAAATTTAAAAAATACCAGCATGATCTACGATTTACGAGCTTTCCAACGGTATATTACACGACAACATTCAAGTTACTGGAAGGGATGCAAACCACCCCCCAATTATGCAGTTTTTTCAAATTTTATGATTTATAAATTTTAAAAAATACCAGCATGATCTACGATTTACGAGCTTTCCAACGGTATATTACACGACTACATTCAAATTACTGGAAGGGGTGCAAACCACCCTCCAATTATGCAGTTTTTTCAAATTTTATGATTTATAAATTTAAAAAAATACCAGCATAATCTACGATTTACGAGCTTTCCAGCGGTATGTTACACGACCACATTCAAATTACTGGGAGAGGTTCAAACAACGCACTAAATTTACCAGTTATTCCAAATTATGTATTTTTTCATTTCAAAAACTGCCGGCCTCAGCTACGATTTACGAGCTTTTCAACGGGATATTATACGTTTGCATTCAAGATTTTGGAAAGGATGCAAGCCGCCCCTCCCCCAATTATGCAGTTTTTTCAAATTTTATGATTTATAAATTTTGAAAAATATCAGCATGATCTACGATTTACGAGCTTTAAAATACTACATTCAAATTCTTGGAAAGGGTGCAAACAACCCCCTTAATTTCCCAGTTTGTCTATATTATGTGATTTTGTTCATTTTCAAAACTGACAGCCTAATCTACGATTTAGAAGCTCTTCAAGGATATATAACACTTACTTTCAAATTATTGTAACGAATGCAAACAACCCCCAAATTATGCAATTTTTTTCAAATTTGTACTTCTTAAATTTAGAAAACTAGCAACATAAATTATGATTTAGTACCTCTTCAATGATACATTGCAGGACCACTTCAAAATCACCTAAAAGGTGCAAGTAACTACCTAAATGACTAATTATTTCAAACCGTCAGAGTTTTGAAATGGATGAAAATATTAAATATTATCCTTACTACGCCAAAGGTTTAGAAATCTAGATTTTACAAATTTTGAAAATGGTGTAAGGTGTAATTATCTACCATGTACAAGCTTTCCAACAATATGTTAAAAAACGACTACTGTTGGTAGTCATTGTTCGGATAAATAATTGTATTATGAATTATGATCTTTTAATTAAGTATTGAATCTAACGAAAAATTGTAACCATCTTTATGGACCACGTGTTACCGTTTCTTCTGGTTTTGTATTCAACTCGCTTCTTCTTCAAAATCTGTTGCTTAAAGTTTTAATATTTACCTCAAAGTTTTTTGTTTCTAATTAACATATTAAAACAGTTGTTTCAAATAGAAATAGCAATATTTATGTATTACGAAATGCACAGATTAATTCCAGTCGGCATTTTTCAACTAACCTTCAGAAAATATAAGTCAAATAATATTCTTATTTTTGTCTAACTTTTACCATTTGAAAATGGGCTGAATCTATAATCTATACAAGAAATATAAAACAGGAGTTTGGTATCTGAGAGGGCAATGTATTTCGTTCTTATTCTTTCAACTATTATTTTTGTCCCCACAATAATCAGATTATTCATAGCAAACCAAAAATACAAATAGGAAGACATAAAAGATCAAAGGTACTTGAATGAATTAAACAAATGTGTTGTCTCGCCATCTAGGTGCCAATATTCCTACCTGTAACTAATAACTTAGTAAAATTTCCATAGATGGACGATTTCACATTTGAAATTACTGGTTATGCCATAAAATATATTAGATTTTTTTGTTAAAATGTTTATTGATAATAAATATATAAATAACTACTTCAATATACCTACTTATTGAGAGAAATTCAACGTACTTGAATTTCAAAAAGAAATGTTCTTAAATCAAATGATAGCGATTAATTGTATAATGAAGTATATTATATATGAGTTTGAACGTAAAGGATGAGTACAGAGTGGCGTATATTACTTATGTGATTCAAGAATTTAAGTAACCCCTGCAATAGAAAATACCACTTGATTACTTTTATGTTTTTTTGGGGAATAACACCACAATAGAAATAAAACTACGTATATTGCAGGAATACCAAACGTATCAAAGTCTATTCTGACTTCGTTGTCAATGGCTTAATATTTATTGATGTGATTGCAAAATGAAAAAGTAATCAAGAATATGCCACAAACAACGTTTAGAAGACAATCAGAAAATACCACATTACAAATTTTTTACTGCTTTAATAAAATATATTGCCTCGACTAGAACCAGTGACACCAATCAAATATTAGATAACAATTATCAGAGAACTGTTTTCAATATATTCACATAATCAGTGTATTCAAATTTATTTTTTCATTCTACAGAAGAGGCCATTACAAACAGCGGCAAGAAGGCTTTTTCGAATGTTTCATCAAAATCTAAAATGAAAATTCTTTAATAGGCCAAAAATAACGTTCTAAATTTAGATATTTGAAAATGGACTAAAATAATTATGCAAAAATATTGTGGATGGACTAATAAGATGGTAATATCGTTTTCATTACTGAGTATCCTTATTGGCAAAACTACATTACTAGTGTACAAACCGCATAATGAATGAATTAATTGAGAAAAAATATTTTGTGAGTTAATCCAGAAAAATTAAGAAAAATTTAGTTTCCCCAAGTTCTTGTTTTTTTCTTAAGTATAGGAACTTACAATCTTATTATAATTTGAAAAAAAAACCGCACAATTGGGGGGTAGTTTGCACCCGTTCCAGTAATTTGAATGTAGTCGTGTAATATACCGTTGGAAAGCTCGTAAATCATAGATCATGCTGGTATTTTTCAAAATTTATAAATCATAAAATTTGAAAAAACTGCATAATTGGGGGTGGTTTGCACCCCTTCCAGTAATTTGAATGTTGTCGGGTAATATTCGTTGGAAAGCTCGTAAATCGTAGATCATGCTGGTATTTTTCAAAATTTATAAATCATAAAAAAAACTATCCCTTCCAAACTGAATGTTGTCATAATTGGAAACTCGTAAATAGGGTGGTTTGCACCCTTCCAGTAATTTGAATGGTTTGTAATATACACCCGTAAATCTTCCATTTTTCAAAATTTATAATCATAAAATTTGTAATTTGAATGTTGTTGTGTAAATACCGTTGGAAAGCTCGTAAATCGTAGATCATGCTGGTATTTTTCAAAATTTATAAATCATGAAATTTGAAAAAAATTTGGGGTGGTTTGCTGCATAATTTGGGGGTGGTTTGCACCCCTTCCAGTAATTTGAATGTTGTTGTGTAATATACCGTTGGAAAGCTCGTAAATCGTAGATCATGCTGGTATTTTTCAAAATTTAATAATCATAAAATTTGAAAAAACTGCATAATTGGGGGGTGGTTTGCATCCCTTCCAGTAATTTGAATGTTGTCGTGTAACATACCGTTGGAAAGCTCGTAAATCGTAGATCATGCTGGTATTTTTTAAAATTTATAAATCATAAAATTTCAAAAAAACTGCATAATTGGGGGTGGTTTGCACCCCTTCCAGTAATTTGAATGTTGTTGTGTAACATACCGTTGGAAAGCTCGTAAATCGTAGATCATGCTGGTATTTTTCAAAATTTATAAATTGTTAAAAAACATAATTGGGGGTGGTTTGCAATTTGAATGTTGTCGTGTAAAACTGCATAATTGGGTATTTTTTAAAATTATAAATCATAAAATTAAAAAAACTGGGTGGTTTGCATCCCTTCCAGTAACTTGAATGTTGTCGTGTAATATACTGGTATTTTTTAAAATTTATAAATCGTTGGGGGTGGTTTGCAAAGAATGTTGTTGTGTAATATATCTCGTAAATAGTAGATCATGCTGTATTTTTCAAAATTTATAATCCAAATTTGTATTTTTTAAAATTTATGTTGTCGTGTAAATCATAAAATTTCAAAAAAACTGCATAATTGGGGGGTGGTTTGCACCCCTTCCAGTAATTTGAATGTTGTGTGTAATATATCGTTGGAAAGCTCGTAAATCGTAGATCATGCTGGTATTTTTTCAAAATTTATAAATCTTGAAAATTTGAAAAACTGCATAATTTGGGGGTGGTTTGCACCCCTTCCATTAATTTGAATGTTGTTGTGTAATATACCGTTGGAAAGCTCGTAAATCGTAGATCATGCTGGTATTTTTCAAAATTTATAATCTAAAATTTGAAAAAACTGCATAATTGGGGGGTGGTTTGCATCCCTTCCAGTAATTTGAATGTTGTTGTGTAATATACCGTTGGAAAGCTAAATCGTAGATCATGCTGGTATTTTTAAAATTTATAAATCATAAAATTTCAAAAAAACTGCATAATTTGGGGGGTGGTTTGCAAGTAATTTGAATGTTGTTGTGTAATATATCGTTGGAAAGCTCGTAAATCGGCATCGTAAAATCAGGTCAAATCTGCATATTTTTCAAATTTAATAATCATAAAATCTGCATAATTGGGGGTGGTGGTTTCATCCCTTCCAGTAATTTGAATGTTGTCGTGTAACATACCGTTGGAAAGCTCGTAAATCGTAGATCATGCTGGTATTTTTTAAGCATAATTGGGGGGTGGTTTGCACCCCTTCCATAATTGAATGTTGTTGTGTAATATATCGTTGGAAAGCTCGTAAATCGTAGATCATGCTGGTATTTTTCAAAATTTATAAATTTGAAAAACTGCATAATTTGGGGGTGGTTTGCATCCCTTCCAGTAATTTGAAAAAACCGTTGGAAAGCTCGTAAATCGTAGATCATGCTGGTATTTTTAAAATTTATAAATCATAAAATTTCAAAAAAACTGCATAATTGGGGGGTGGTTTGCACCCCTTCCAGTAATTTGAATGTTGTTGTGTAATATATCGTTGGAAAGCTCGTATAATCGTTGGAAAGCTCATGTAAATCGTAGTATTTTTTAAAATTTATAAATCATAAATTTAATTTTTTAAAATTTATAAATCATAAAATTCAAAAAACTGCATAATTGGGGGGTTTGCACCCCTTCCAGTAATTTGAATGTTGTTGTGTAATATACCGTTGAAAGCTCGTAAATCGTAGATCATGCGGGTATTTTGAAAATTTATAAATCATAAATTTTTGAAAAAACAGCATAATTTGGGGTGGTTTGCACCCCTTCCAGTAATTTGAATGTTGTCGTGTATATACGTTGGAAAGCTCGTAAATCGTAGATCATGCTGGTATTTTTCAAAATTTTTAATCATAAAATTCGAAAAAACTGCATACTTGGGGGGTTGTTTTCACCCCTTAGACATTTTTAGATGTTTATGTGCATTACACCAGGAAAGAGCTCGTAAATCGTAGATAATTTTAATAGATTTTAAATTGAAAATTAAAATTCAATATTTTTTCGGGGGTGGTTTTACCCCTTAGACAAATTTAGGGGTTGACGTTCAATACGTCAATTAAAACTCGTAAATAGCTCCTAATTTGAGACGCCTCACAAAATTTTTTTGTTTGTTTTTCTGAGATGGCGGTGCTAACTTTACGTAAAGTTAGCACCGCCAATAGTTTTTTGCACTTTTTCCATAGTAAATATTGAGCTCAAAAATCAATTTAGGTAAAAATCAAGAGCTCCTAAATAGCTCGTAATTCCCATATGTTTTAATTTGAGTTTCTGTAAAATGGCGGTGCTAACTTTTCTGACCTAGACATGACAATACTTGCAAAAGGATATAAAAAACAAAAATTTACAGAAGACCATAGTAGGTTGTTAAATAGGATTTGAAACAATAAAAATATATTCGATCAACCTGGACCCTTACGGAACAATCGATGAAAAATGGAAACGATTTTTTCCAATGTTAGCCACACTATTCCCCCGCAAATTTTGCGACTTTGCATTGAACAAATAGCACAATTTTCAACTACGTTCGCGCCAGAAGCGACTAAATAGTGGACCAAATTCTTTCACCAGCTGACGGTCTATTAATCGTTTAACTGATTCACTTGTTGTTTGCGACGACCATTCTATTATCCATTCACATAACCCCAATCAGGTACTCTTAAAAGTCTAGTGTTATTGTCACAAGTACAGAATAGTAGTTAAAATTAAAACAAAGTAAGATTAGTAATAGTATAGAAAGTATGCAGTAGAGCAGTACCATTGGAGGGATGGTTTGTGACTTATAGCTCAGGTCATTTAAGGAGAAAATTATTTTTTGGTGACAAAATTAATAGTAGAACAAACCCAACATCAACGTGTTCTAACGATAAAACACGACTAATTGACATAAAATTCAACATTTTTATCGATGCGTTCTTGTTTTTTAACAAAAACCCTCAAAAAATCGATATCGATTTAGTGTTTTTCCTTTTTTTTTTCCTTTTATACAAAAATCCACCCATGAAACGTGTTTGCTACTATGAGCAATGTTGAAGAGAAATGAAAACCTACAAAATGAGCTACTATACGCTCAACTTCGGTAATTGGTTCCTTAGATCATGGAACCTTCACCCGAAATAAAAAAAAAATTATATATTTTTTATTTTATAGCTAAAACATTCTTATTAACGGAAAGGGTAGTTCTTCTCATACTCAACTTATGTTCTAAAAATAAATACTGTAGCCCCAGGAGTTTTTGCTAAATATCAGTCAATCCTATTGAAGACATGTTTTTTTGAAAGACTATATTACCTCACCGGATGTCGCTATCATTATGAATGAGCTACCATCGGAAGTAGTACATATAGGTACTGAAAATATTTGGCCTTTCCGTATCAATTTGCCCATTCGAAAAATTTCTAAGGGGTGGTCCTGTGAAACTATATCCTTATAATAAAAAAAAATCTCATTTCACATTTTAATTTAAAGCACACATTTATAATTTTAGCATAATATGGATTTATGTAATAAATTTAGCAAAATGGAATACCTAAACTTCATTTTGATAGACACTGATGATTATGATGGAGCAATCATTTATAAATGCAAAATTAAAATTAATTAATGAAATTTAAATAAAAATTTAAGATTCCATTATCTAAGAAAACAATTAACGAAGTTGAGTGTATAGTACCTCATTTTATAGGTTTTTCATTTCTCTTCAACATTATCTATAGAACAGGCATGTTTTCTAAGGCAGATTTTGTGTAAAAGTTAAAAATCTAAATTGTTACCGATTTTTTGAGGTTTGTTTGTTAACAAAAAAGCATAGATAAATGAAGTCGGTTAAAATGTTGAATTTACAATTTTGTCACGTATTTTCGTAAATGACCTGGGCTGTTAATACTGTATCCGCTCTGCTTGGGTTTACAAATAATTTATAAATTCTATAATGCTGAATGAAGTAGCCTTAATAACACGTATTATTTACAGGAGAAAATTGGCGTACAGTAAATTGTTATTAACATCGCCTTCTGAGTACAGAAATATTAATAACAAAAAATATCTAACTATCAACGACAAATCACATTCTTGCAGAAAAGGTGGTTTTCTTGTTCATTTCATATAACATAATGGTTGGCAAATATACGTATAAAATCTCTCAAAAACATGTTATTGGATACCTATACTACTACTAACTCTGGACCTACCAGTCGGATTTGAAAGACCCTTTTTGGATTTTATAACCCATTTATTGAGGCGATAGTAGGCTAATAATGTACCCGATAGGTGTCACTGTGGTATCGAATGTGATCGTGTAACTTCCTAAACGACTTTACCGATTGAGGTCGTATTCGCACAACTCATTTGTTTAGCCGAGACGCGTTTAGGCTATAACACATTAGATTGCGGGACCCAGGATTGAACAAATTATGTCGGGTGAATGACATAATAACGACAGCTGGGCGAAAGACAGAACAACGGCTGAGGATTTTTGTTACTAACTAGTGGTCGCCCAGTGGTCGAAATATGACCCTATTTCATGAACTTGTAAAAAGTATATTTTTATAAGAAACAGAGTTGTGGAGAAATCGGTGAAGTAGATATAATGACCAAAATTGTTCACTCATATTGACAAATCTATTGAAATAAAAAGAAAATATATCGGTATTCGAAATATTTTTGACAAATGAATGACCCCCCCCCCAAACGCTCCTGGCAAAATATTCGATATAGTAATTGGAAGATTGTTCTTTGCAACCTAAAAGTATACGTCATTTGCGGTTTCAATCAAGTTCAGGAATATTAAAGAGAAGAGAGGACCAAAACCCTAGGAGAACCTAATTTAATACATTCTCTATTGTCTACTGTCTGATAATTTTTCACACAACACCTTCGGGAAGGTTGTGATAATAATATATTAATCAAATAATTATTTTCACATTAAAAACAGAATATTTAATATGAAAGTTACTGAAACACGTCCGAAAAATCAATACTAATCTCTACATTAACTATGTTACCATTAAACAATAACAACGTTTGCAAACCACTTCCAGAAGTGCATGCTCTAAGAATATAACTCCATATATAATTACTCAATGTTTTGAGTAAGACCGCCTGGCGGCGGCACTGTCAGTTGTTTGGCGTTTACAGTATAGACTTAAATAATGAATTTTTATTATATTTTATTTAATGAATGAAGCAATATTATAAATTTATGTTAGCATTCTGCACTGAAGGTCGTCAGTAGCAGCTACTAAACAAAACAAAAATGAAGAAGATCGCTTGAGAGACACAGGAGAAAATGGTAATGTCAACCGCATGGTAGCGCCACTGCGTATAAGGGTACAATGGTTGCCAAAATTACAAAATTTTAATGCATTGCGGCCATTGTACCCTCATATGCAGTGGCGCTACCATGCGGTTGACGTTCCGTGAATCTTCCTCATATAAATAGGCAACGACAAAACGATTAGGTACCATTTTCTCCTGTGTTTCTCAAGCGATTTTCTTCATTTTTGTTTTGTTTAGTAGCTAGTGACGACCTTCAGTGCAGAATGCTAATATAAAGATTTGTCCTGGATTGATTTACATAGAAAACTTGACCTCTGCGAGCGTTATGATTTGTTACCCCAAAATTAATTATTTCCAACAAGGTTGGTGCATCAACTTGGTTTTGAAGTAATTTGTAAAAAAAAATTATGCTGGTATTAATTCTAGACCTGAATGACAGAAATTTCCAAAACTTTCTTTGCACGCTTTCCATTGTGTTCTTGTGATTGTTATAAAAGGGGCTGCAGACTAAAGACGCATATTCCAGTTTGGTACGAATGAGACTAAAGTAAAGGGTTTTTATTGCTTCTAAGTTTGTGAAAACTCCACAGTTTCTGATTATGCAAGCCAAAACTTCCATGAATGAGGAGTTTACGACAGAAAAATGATTAGAAAAATCTAATTTGCTGCTATGTAGGACACCAAAGTCATCGCATCTAAGTAGTGGAGTATTTTTTACTTGGTAAACAAACTAAATGCGTTCAATCTTACGAGTATAAGACCAGAGCATTTTGATACGTTCAAGAATAAAATGTTTGAATTACCCCATGCATCTAATTTATTTAATTGTATTTGTAATAATTGACAATCTGCGGCCGAATTTATTGCTGCGAAAGCTAATCTCTTACAGTCCAGTTCAAGTAAAATATCGTTCATGGAAAAGAATAAATACCAACTGCCCTAGGTTGGACCCCTGTGGCACGCCTGAAGTAGCAATAAAATTATTAGATTTAAAACCGTTGTACGACACATACTGTTCTCTACGCGATAAATTCGCCTTTAGGAGGGCGCATAGTACATTGCTAAAACCAAAATTTCTTAATTTTGCAACCAAAATCGAGTTATCAATTTTATCGAACGCCTTCGATAAGTCTGTGTACACTACATCCACCTGGTTTCAAAAGTCCAGTTCTTCAGCAACAAATGGAGTAAAATCAATGTAATTAATTGTTGTAGAGGGATTTTGCATAAAGCCTTTCTGAAATGGAGAAATAAGGTCCTGTATTTGGGGGTAGATAACGTTGTAAACAGAAATCTCAAAAACCTTGGCAAAGTTGCTCAGAATAGTTATTGGTCTATAGTTAGTTTTGACCGGTGGATTTTAAGGATTGACATACACGAGCCACTTTGCGCAAATACAAAGTCCATTTTTGATCATATAATTTTACTATTCAAAATTCTTCACCATTTTATTTTTCAGCAATATTGCTAAAAACTCTTTCATTTTCTACTACTTGTAGAAGCTCCTCATTGTCAAACGTTTAGGGCTATGTATTTCACACAATGACCTTAAAAACAGCTAAAATAAAATTAATTATGAATATGTTTACGTTTCAGCTTGCGATAACTGCACAAAAATACTCTTCAATGAAATTGAACAACTCTCTGAGACTATTAAAGCTACCTCAACTTTATTTGGAAATTATACAACATCCTCATGGTATTTAATACAAAATAATGTCGACAATTATGAAAAACTCTATGACCAATATTTAAACGCTAAAAAGAAGGCCAATAGTTTGCTTGGAAAATCAGATTTATTTAATTTAGGCTCAAATATTCAAAGAATTCAAAACGAAGTTCTAGTAGAAAGTGTAATTTCTGGATCAAACGATTTGTTTCACAACACTATAGATGATTTGATTTTACAATGTAAAAATTTACAAATTGAATTATCAGATTTATTAAAGAGTATAAATAGTTTTGACAATGCAAATGGCACAGTCGACAACGCTTTAAACAAAGCAGAATCTACTCAGATGAAAATTAAACAAATGTTAAATAATATAAATGCTCTTCAAAATAAAACATTTTTCAGCAAATGTAATCCTATAAGAGACGAACTAACTAGTAATCACACTAATTCTTCGGAAAATCTTTATGAAAATATTAAATATATTGATAATATATTAGAAGATCTTGGAAATATTAGTGCTCGTCTTGAAGCAGACATAAAATATGCCGTTTTAATAAATGGAAATAATTCTGATAGAATACGAAAAGTGAAGGAACAAAGTCGGCAACTGAATAAAAAGCATCACTATGAAACTGATGAGATCAAAGATCTTTTGAAAAAAATGAATGCTACTAACGATTTATTATACCAATTGGAAATAGTTTATGAGGATCTAAAGAACATTTCCAAAATAGTAAAATTAAATAATAAAGCTAAACGCGAAGTTCAACAGTCGCCAACAAATGAGGACACATTCTTGATTTTAAAAAAACATGTCAAGGGGTTAGAAAATACGGTGAAGAAATATAGCAGGTAAATACTATTACTTATTAATTTTATGTACAGCAAAACATCTACTTTCCGTTACCGTTTTGCAACAGTGACCTTCAAAAATTGTCTTTAGTCGACTAATATCTATTATAATAAACCCTCCTAATAGCCCCCTTAAAGCACCGAGAGTTCCCAAAATTTTTAGAGAAAATACTTTGTATTACGGATACCAATTTTGACATATATCTCTTAACTGTATTATCACGCCTGGAAAAATATTTGGTTCTAAGCGACAGAATTATCGTTAGTGTTAAGTGAAAGGTTCCATATGCAGTAAAATAATTGAAATATTGTTAGGCTGGAACAAGTTAACGACATCACACAAATAAACATGAATTAAAAATTATCTTTGAATAAAAAATAATTTGAAAGAAACAACAAAATTTCCCAAACTGTCAGGATTGACGAGTGACGGTTTTGTTTATAATTGATTTTGCTAAGCAATAAAACATTAAAAAATATATATATAACCGACTTCTACCTATAACTAAAAAGCTAAAAATAATTATAACAAAATACAACTCTACCAAATAAATAACACATTCAATGTTGTTAGGTACCTACCCAGGAAGTAAAAAATGTAAACATTAAAAGGTGCTCATTCTGTACAAATTAATTACCTACCAATTTAGTATATTTTGAAGCCGGTGCCAAGCAAATCTAAAATCCTTCATTGCGTACTTATCTACTAATTCATCAAACTTGATTGTTGCTTGACACCGACTTCAAAAATTACTAGATTGGTAGGTAATTAATTTGTACAGAATGAATACCTTTTAATGTTTACATTTTTTTCTTCCTGGGTGGGTACCTAACAACATTGAATGTGTTATTTATTTGCTAGAGTTGTATTTTGTTATAATTATATTATATTTATAATTATATATTATATATTTCAATCTTCATGTAAATGTAACTCCTTCTATCACTTTACTTTGTGATTTGGTTTGTTGTAAATAAACAACCTGTCTATAAACGTACCAAATAGCAGTTTAAAGTTTGACATATGTTGTCACTGAATTTTCTATTAGGCCTGGAGAATGTGACAATCAAAAGCATCGTCTTCGCAAAATGGAAAAATTTGCATTTAAATAGGTATTTGCCTATACAAACAAAACGAGCTTGGTACTCATTGATTTAAGGAGCCGAAAATACTATGCTTTATTACCTATATGCTTGAGATGTAACTTCCAATGCCTAAAATTACCGCACTATTACGTTGGAATTAAAAAATTTATGAGGAAATGTCCGTTATGCACGTCGCAGAAAAGTATATGAGATCACCTAGGGATCTTCCTTAATAGATTAAACGTTAAAAAACTATACACATCCGTAAGGAGTTATCGAAAAATCGACTAAAATATTAGGGATATTGGTCGATTTCCATGCACGCGTGTGTTAATTCACAAATTTTATCACTTTACCAATAGAATTCTTTTCCACAATTTGAAGTTTCACCAATCCGGATATATACTCTATTAAACAAGACCATATTCATTCAAAACGGTGCACCACAGGAGAAGAGATCAGGTAACATACATACAAAAAAAAGCGAAAAAATACGGGACGAATTGATAACCTCCTCCTTTTTGGAAGTCGGTTAATAAATATAACGCAATCCACATACAATCTTCAATAATAGAAAAAGCTTTGTAATTAGTCAGAAGTTTAATTTATGCAGATTCTAAAGCTTGAAATGTCGATATTGCAATAGATTCTGCGCGTTCAAATTAAATTTATCCAAATATTCACTTTCACTTTCGATGTCTTGATTTGCTAAATAAATTCACTTTTTACAACAATGATTAATACTACAGCTGACTTCTTCTATCGATTCAATCCACATCGCAATATAAATAAAACTATTCAATTTGTCCGTTAAATAGTCGGTGTAGAACATACCTAAATGTCAAGATTGTTTCTTTGTTGTCAGAGCATTTTGAAGAACCTTCTCGAGGCTGCCTTTTTTATACACCCATCACAATTTCGGGATCGCCATTGATTTGCTTTTTATTATTTCAGCCGGTTTTATGTTTACGTGTCGTTTTTATCGAAAAAATTAATTTAGAAAGCTTCTGTTTTTTCTTTGGCAGCGTAAAATGAGTTTTATAATACTGTCCGCCCTTTAATTCTGATCTTCCCGATCGGTGTCATTCTCTCCATGACAATCAGCGAGTCGATCCATATGAACCACCTTAATTTTCGCTCTTGGATTCTGGCAAATACGATGAACAACGTAATTGATTATCTTGACTACCTCGTATGGACCATCTCAGGCTGGTGTGAGCTTTGAGGATTTGTTTTTGCTCCTCTGAAGGTTATACAGCCAGACCTTGTCTCTCTCATGGAATGCGAATGAATTTGCTTTGAAGTCATATCGTGTCTTCATCTGATCGCTCTTGGCTAACATCTGTGTTGTGTGTGTATTGTCGGCATTTTCGAAGTTGGTCGTCATAATCGTTCATTCTTGGGGTGGTTCTTCTGGTGAGCCAAAATCAAATTACAAGGTAATCTCAGCTCCTTCCGCAAAAGTACCCTGGCTGGAGTTAGTCCTATGATGTCATGTACGGCTGAGCGAATTTGCCTAGGCGTATAGTTGGCGAATTTAATCCAAGGTTTTATTCATGCCCAAATGACCTCCGCGAATGCCATTATGTACTTCGGTCAGGAGGGCGGGTACCGTCTTCTTTGGGACTACCAGTTGGGACTTAGTTTCTCAAATACTATTTAAAATTCGTCTCAGAGAGTCCCATTAGGCCCATCGGACGGATTATTTAGCTACCACGTCCTATCGTCGGCTGGGTATCGCTCTATTCTTAAATGACAGGATTAGTTCAATGTCTGGGTCAGCCATTTGGTCCTCGATACTTTGTTCCGTTGTTCAGTCTTCATTCATTTGTACGCGAATCTGTCTGATGAAGATACCCCCTCGCTGTTCTGTCTTCAGACGATGAGCGCATTCCGCTATACAGCGTCTTCTTGACAAAACATCGGCATTATTATGCAGACGGTCAGCATGGTGTTTAACCTTGAAATCGTACTGCTGTAATTTCTCCAAGCACCTGGCCACTTGTCCTTCCGGAGTCTTCATGTCCAGCATCCATTCGAGGGAGACATGATCGTTTCGAAATAGGAAATCGATCACCCACTCTTCACCCTCTTGCACCTGAGGTAGGACGGCCCAAACCTGTGTTGTTGGCCTCGGTGTCCAAGATGGACTTGCCGGAATGTGTAGGAAACGCTAGGATTGGGCTGGAACGCCTTCAGTCGCTTCACAATCCTGATTCCAACAGAAAGTATGTTTTTCAGTGGTCTACCGATGTGGAGGTGTGACAATGGTGGCAAATCCCTCAACAAATCGCCTGTAGTACGAACAGACACTCAAAAAGCTTTGTAGTTCACGCTTGTCTCTCGGGACCGGCGAATCACAAATTTCTTCTATCATGTCTTCGACTGTGCGGATTCCTGACTCGGAAACGACATGGCCCAAAAACTGTACTTCTTTTTGGAACGTGGAACACTTATTCGGGTTTTGTCTCAGGTTGGCATTCTTAATGACCCATGACCTGAATGTCGTCGAGCTATATTAAGCATTTTCTCCATTTTAGCCCGCTCAATACATACTCCATTAGCCTCTCAAATGTAGCGAAAGCTTTACATCTGCAATCCAATCTGCAAATATCCAATATTTAGGTCTCGTGTGGAAAACCAACGGGGACCTGCTGGTGTGGTCGGTGTGTTTTAGAAACTCTTTACTGGCCCTGTCTCCTTCACCGATGCCTAGAACTCTTCTTCGCAATTGATGATGGTGTCTACTGGTTCGAGACAAGCTATTTCTTGACCGTTGGCAATTCGGATGTCGTTGCTGGACATAGGTTTATGACGACCTCTACTTCCAAAGCCGGAAGTAGTAAAGCTTCATTACTTTTCTTGATGCGACTTAGTCTTTGATTTCATTGTACTTCAACATTTCTGATACCGTTTAAGAATCTCTGTGTGCCAAACTGATCTTTAGTTTCCTCTGGCAGGTCTGGATAGGTTTCTGCTTTTGTCTATGATTGTAATGATTTTGTCGAAATTACCTTGTTCATCCACTGGAATGCTTTGGGGGAGCTGTCATGCCGGACCTGTTGAAGAAATTACAAGAGAGGTAGATTTTTCTTGGTTATCCCACCCATTAGCTGCAGTCGTGGCTTGAAGTTGACTTATTGCCCTTTGTACATAGGTCAAGATGAGCTACTATCGAATGTGGGTGCTTTGGTAAGCGAACCTTTATTTCCCTCTCTGAAAATCTTGTTGCGTTTTTTTAATTCCTGTTTCAACTTTGTTTTGGATAGCACTGATTTCAAATTTTACCTGACTGTGGATGGAATCGATGTCATCTACTTTGGTTTCAAGAGTTCGACGGTATTTTTTAGGACTTTTATGTCATCTTTTATCTCTTTTATGTCTGATTCCATAATCACTATTTTCTGGTTAACTGCTTCGTTACCTTGAATTACTAATTCCATTAATTGTTCAATTTTGTTTTTCGCTTATTCCTGTTTTTCTTAAATTTCTAAAATAACCCGTCTATTAAATTTTTGTTGTTTTCATCTAAGTGACAAGATTTTCTAAGTCAACTTTAAGTATTATTAGTATCTTTATTGGATTTCTTCTTGATTTTTTTACTCCTTATTATCACATTTTTCCATGATCTGAGCTCTTTTTTCGTCTAATTTATCGGCAACCTATTTAAATATTTTTTTGCTAGTCTCGTCCATTTCTGCCATACTTCGAGTTTTAGCCATAAATCACTTTAATTAACTTCACTTGCCCTTCTGTCAACAAATTTCAATAGATTATGTGGGTTCAAATCAAATTTACGTAGGTATTCACTTTTACTTTCGACGTCTTTATTTACCAAATAATCTCACTGTTTCCAAACAATCAGTAATGCTGCAGCTAACCTCTTCTATCAATTCAATCCACACCGCAATATAAACTAAACTACTCAAGCTGTCCTTTAAATAGCTGGTGTAGAACGTACCCGAATGCCAAGATTATTTCTGTGTTGTCAGAACGTTTTCAGGAACCTTCTCAAGGCCGCCTTTTTTACGCCATTCCAAAATTTTACGTTTACTTCTCGTTTTTATCGGAACGGTTAATTTAGAAGGTTTCTTTTTTTTTCTTTGGCGACATAAAATGAATTTTATAACACTATGTACCTTTTTGACTAGAACTGAAAGTAATATCAAAATAATTGTTCTCCAAGGGTTCTGGCAAGAAAACTGCAAAACAACAAGTTATCATTTTAGTTTTCTCTAATACGAGAGAAGCAAATGAAACTGTTATGGGCACGTGTAAGTGGAATCTTCTCTCAGTACAAAAACATTATAATTCTTGATTTAATTTTAAAAAATTGTTAAACATTAAATAAATACTTACATTTTAAAACATCAGCTCTCGTTTATTTACAAAAGTGTACATCTGTTGAAAAAATAATCTAATTCCAACTATTTTTTGGCATGCTCGATTATAACCTACAGAGTCAGAAAATCTATTAGCTGTTACAATAATAACGGTAACATTATTAAATGAGTAAATTATACAAAGTTAAATTTTGAATAAACACACAAATGTTAAAATATAAATTCAGAATTATTCATTACTGTATAAATAATCCATTAAAGTAAATACAAATTTATTGCATTCAGAACACCCTTCATGTAAATAATTCTTGACCCCTAATAGCGAGCAAGCAGGCTTACGCAAATTCCCCTTAAACAGCTTGGCTCTGGAATGACGCTCTGCTCCCCACCTTTCACGTAATTGTGCCTATAATGCAATTTTCACAACCGTTTTAAAGCACCTTTACCGGATTTTTATTTAAGATAGACAAATTGAAATTCATTTTGCGGAATTCAAAATATCCAAGTAACACTCCAGTAGAACGAACATAGTTAAAATGATATAGTTTGTAAGATATCCATCTAAATTATTTAAATTACAATTCGGCAAAAAACGTTTATATCACAACACAATATCTTAAGAATAGTTAATCCTAACATCATAAGCTGCCATTTTATGGAAGATTAATCTTTTAATTTTCAATAAAACAAAGTTCTAAATTTTTGAAAATAAGTCAATTTTTCTTGATTTTTTCAATTTTCATCAATCAGAACTTATGGGCTCATTTTGAAGGAATTAAAATTCTCTACAACTTTTCCATTGAAAAGATCAAGATTTCATCATTATTTTTCACAGCACAAGCCGAAAACAAATAAAATACATATTTTTGCTGTTGAAATAAATATTTCTACTAATTTGCTGTTAGAATTATGTAGAATATCACCTATGTACAAATACTGAAGCGATGGCATCAGCGGTTTGCTGTTGAATTTGATGTCCCAAAATGCCTTCAATTTTGCTCTATTGACTGATGTACTAATTCAAATCCCCTTATTGCTAGTGAGTGGAATACATTATACTAATTTTAATTTTTTTTGTAGTATGTTCAATTTTACTAAAATTGAGTGGCATGAAATCAATTTAAATGGATCCTACCAAACAATCATCAATAAAATTGAAAAAACAAAAAATAATGTAAAATTAACTAGAGAAATTATGGAAAATGCTGCACCGCATTCTTACAATAATCTAACAGATGCTCTAGAAACTCTTTTGAATAACACCAATAATATATCTAATGGTAAGACACTGCATATTCTTAATTTATTCAGTTTTATTTTAGCATTAACTGTGGTATTTAATGCAGATTTAAATATTACAAAAACTAAATTGGTTGATCTCAAATATGAAATAAAAACAAACAATGAATCAAATAACAATCTTACAAAAATATTACATGAAATGGATGGAAACATTACTTCAGTGAAGAGTAAAGTAGCAATGCTGGATAAACTTCTTGAAAATACAACAGGTAGAATGAAGACCTTTTTGAAAGAGAACCAGGATTTTTTTAATCTTACACTTGCAGGTAAATGTGAAATTTAATATTTCTTTAAATGTTTGTTTAAATTGTCTATTTACCATTAATAAACACCTCATGGCTCCAAAAGTTGTTTTATAAGTTGGGGTAATGTCGATGATCCCATCGAAATTACTACAACGATGGTAACAATAGTATAAATAAAAACGTACCAGGCATTTGTGTCGATGATTTTTTTTTTCATGAAAGAAAACAATCATCATATAGTCTCATTTGGTTTTCGGAAGGTTAGTTGTGGCATTTTCTACTTTCATGATTTTTAGTAAAGTTTTGTTACTTAAAAATAAAAAAGTTGTATACTTATATAATATAAACACTTAAGTTTCTAATCTGACCCTGTTTTCAATATCATTGTTATTTGAAATAATAAAATATAAACATCATATAATGTAAGTATTACATAATATGATTTCAAACTAGAAGAGCATAAAAACAGTTGCCTTCAAAATTTTCAGTAATTCCTTTAATTATTGTGCTCATTTATTCATTTGTTGAGAGGCCTTGATATTTCTCCAATATAAAATTTATTACATTCACAAGGAATTTTGAAACTGTATTTTTTTAATTTTAAGTTGTTCTAGTTTTCTATATAATTAACTGTATTGTATTGAATTTTGTTATGATATTAAATTTATTCTATATTTCTGTTAAACCCTGAATATATTGTACAGTTGTTACTGTCGTGTGGTTTTCGTGAATGTCGTTATATTACTTAGAGAAATATGGTGTTGATTCTCAACACTTGTTTTGCGCTCCATTTTGATTAACTCTTTGTTGATTAATACTTAAAAAAATGTTTATTATGTTGACAGAACAGAACAGTTGATTTTTGTGCTATTATAAAATGTTCTAATAACACCTTCTTTGCTGTATTTGGGTGTTTTGTATTAAAATTGATATATTTGTTAGTGTGAGTTCGTTTAGAATGAATATTCTGTTTTCATTATTAATATATTAATTATATTTTATTTATTGTTTACGTCGATTAATAATCATTTATATTACTTTTTCGACTATATTCCATTTAAAAAATTTTTCTTCAAATTTTTCCATAAATATGTTACTTAATGCCAGTGACCCATGTCCATGCCAAAATCTTTTCGGTAATAGTCATCTAGAAGAATTTTCCATATAAAAGATTTGAAGTAAAGAGGTAGTTTCGATATATGACGTTTCTTCGATCTTATGAACGGGCAGTGTGTGTACGTAATATATAGAATTTAGTTGTTCCCTTCTTAACTTATATTGTAGTTTATTTCCAATTAGCAGTTCTTACTAGGGATCTTTACCTTATAATTCCATCCTGGTATCTTCATCTTTCTTCTACAATTTTATAACTGAATCGTTACAGTCCTGAAAGTTACTTTCCTCTAAGTTGATTTAATTCTTATATGTATTCTCTACCATTAGTTTTTTATGTAATTGTTTATTCTTCTGCTATCCCTACATATCTCATATTATTATTGTTTATATCATAGTAAATGAAACCAAGAGCACTCTCCGCCATATCATAGCCCTTTATAAAAATTCGCGCGGATTGGCAATCGATCAGAGTACTAAAAGAAATTTCTCGTGCTCGTCAGATTAAGAAATTGAGGGTGGATTTCATAGTGGAAAGATTAATTTAAAAATCTGACAATTTAAGCATAACCTCATGAAATACCATTGCTTTTTTGCAGATAATTCCTACACCAGTTTCATTACTTATTTATACACCCAAATAACCGACATACACAGTAAAGATTTTAATACAATAATTAAAACGGGTATCAAAACTGGTTCTCTAAAATCATTTTTATGCCACTATCTTTTCGAGATTTTTCAAACAGTTGAACGCGACCCACAATATTGTTTCTCGTTGAGAGCCTTCAGTTGCGCTTACCCCAACGGATTGAAACCTTGAATAATTATCTATGTATTTGCCTTTATTCTATTTATTTTAATGAACATCTCAAAATATATAAATGTTCTACTTTTGAGAAAAGCCATGATAAATAATTCAAGAATGCTGCTTATTTTTCCGCTAGGCCTGACTGTTCGCAAAATGCTACATTACAACCAAAGACCCGTTATCGTATCGGTCATATCGCAAGCACAAATTTAAAATCGGTATATGTTTGAATGCTTTCAGATATTATGCATATGTTTACAAAACAACATTTTTAAAGCTTTGTAAAAATGTGTTATTATTTGTATATAATTTTCAGTGTATTCGTGGCATCAATCTTTAAAAAGTTCACCCAACAAATTAACAAAACACCTGTCAATAACCGTTAGATTATTAGATTATCAGGATATCAAGCTGAACGGTTTATGTTAAAATGTGATGCGTTAGAATATAGCAACATTCCTATTTTTCCTATTTTTATATTTTGTTTCATATTCACACCGTCAGTATTTGGGCAAGGAACTTCATTCGGGTTCACTTAATATCCTCATTGAATATTTTACACCTTTATATCGCCCCCAACATTTAGACCGATAAATGAACATACTTGTATCATCAGACACTATCAATATCTGACGAGAACCAGTATTTTTTTAGACTGTTTGGATGGCTGTACGCATTATGTCCACCGGAACATACCAACTTTTCCTATATAGCATTTATTCTTCTGAATCCAAGACGTTCATTTTACTACATGGACTCCCCAGTTAATATAAATTTTGTTTTTTGCTCTATAAGGAGCACTGGAATTGAAATGTGTGATATTTTCCTTTGTTTCTGGAGCATTCTTCTCTTTCGTTATATGTATTCATCTAGACTTTGTAGGGACAAATTCTATGTGCTTTCCTAGTTAAGGGTTTGCAGATAAAATTCAGAATAGTTGAATTTCCTGGGTGCAGTGTTGTTTCAGCTGTTTGTATCTTCTTCATTTTTCCACTCATTTATATAAATAATGAAGGTCAATTACGATAGCGAGGACATTACAGCGGAATAAATATTTTCCTCTAAAACTACCCCCATAACACGGGGCTAAATCTTTAAACTACCGGGATATTTTATAACGTCAAGAAAAAATTCTGGAAGATAGTTACAGTTGTTTTCCAGACAACCACTCTCAGCGGACAACAAGCCTCAAAAATTCAAAATTGAAGTTTTAAGTGGGGTTTTACTGTAAATCCTATCAGACACACTTTTTCATACTTCAAAATTGGACCTTAAAACTTTTAATTAATCAAATCGATATATCCCTTTTATAAGTCCACCTAACTAACTTAAAGAAATAAAGAGACATAAGGAGTTAAAAGTTAGTAATTTGATTTATTTTTCAGATATTGAAAATCTTCCAACTTTAATAAATTTGACAGAAGATGGGGTAGATGAAGTTCACAACAAAATTGAAATCGCCAGACAGTATGCTAACTCGGTAAAGATAAATGAACTTATTATGTACCTTCGTATTAGTAACACGTAATTCTAAGCTATTTTCTATGATTCTTCAAGAATCGTTTATAAATAGGATAACAAGCAATTAAAAATTTTCATAGGGATTAAAAGCAATCTAAATCGGAAATGTATTTTGCACTTACGAAACATGAAATTGTAACTCTTATATAATATTATATTATCAATCCATTTTTTCCGCGGATTGCCCACAATTCTTTTACCTGCTGGCGATTTGCCGCTTGTTATTTTTATTACCCTATCGTCTGCCATTCTACTTACATGATTTTTCCGTTCTCTTGTTCTTTTGAATATCCACTCAGCACCTTGCGTGTTAATTTCATCACTTCTTACTTGATCTCCGTGATTGCTCTTAGTATTCTCAGCTTTGGCGTTACTATTCTTAATCCCTGTCGTCTCCAGCAGCATTTGTGTTTTACCAATGTTGGGTCTTATTTCTGCCCATTTACTGAAATAGTCCATCACAATGACAACATACTTATTTCCAGAGTCAGATTCAGTAAATGGGCCGGCAACATCAATGGCTACTCTTTCGAATGAACTGCCCAAGTTATATTGCTTCATGGGCTTCTGAAGCCCATTACTTGTCGCACAAACAAATCCTTGACATTTGCTTGGCAGTTTACCCAATAGAAGCGTTCTCTGTCCAAAGTTTTCGTCACTCCCTGATGTCCTCCGGTTGTACCATTATGTATGCAAAACCTTCAGTCTGTTATTTCTGGGGATGACAACCTGAGATGGCCATTGGTCATCGATGGTGGTAGTTCTACAGAAAGCAGCCCCTTTTTGTTCAGCTCTGTGACAATGTTTGCAATCGTCAGGGCATGGCCTCCTCGATAAGGGATCAGCGTTCTTATGGCTTGTTCCAGTACGATTTTCCGTCCCGAAGTCAAATTCTCTCAATACACTTTGCCACTTGTCCTTCGGGAGTTTTAAATGCAGGAGCCACTTCAGTCCTGCGTCGTCAGTTCTCAGGAGTAATCGTTTACCATACAGCCAAGAGTTCCCTGCGAGTAACGCAGTAATTCCGTTCTGGCTTGCTCAAAGTCTTGCTGATATATTCCACTCCTCAAAATTTTTCATAAGCGGGCGCGTGGCGGTACGGAAAAACGTATTTCATCTTCCAATGATAAACGTTTATACATTAATCTTTTTGAACAAAATACAACAAAAATAACAGTTCGGTCGTCGGAACCAGCACTATGATTATACGTGTTAGAAATGTTACAATTTACAATAAACTTTTTGCAGATAATGTTTTTTGGATACAAATTTGGAGCACGAAATACAGACAACGGTTGTGATATTATTTTTTTGTGCAACATAAATGACAAGTTTCATTTTTTTTATCATTATTTTAACACCAGTTTTGCAAAAAATTACACAGGTGTTTTAAATTTTTTTCTTGAAGGAGGTACACCGCACACAAAAAAAAAGTTTTTTTAACACATTTTTACTTCTTAGTTAATTATACTAGGTGTTTAAATTAGCAAAAACTCTGATTTCTGTAGTTTTTGTGACATCTCAGTAACAGAATAAAAATTTAAAGTACCAAAGGTAAGTGCGCATTTTTAGAACCTACTAAATGTTGATGTTGATCGGTAGGATTGGTTAATTAATAATATTCGCGAAAAATGTGAAAAAGCGCATTTTCCAATCATTCTTATTCATTTGCTTATCGAAAATAACTACTCAAAATTTCGACTTCATGGCTTTGTATGTTTTCTCACAAATGTAATTTTTTATTGGCAGCTCTTTATTTTTGGTGATGTTTACTATGCTCCCATTCTACGGCAAATTATTTTTTTATAAATCAGAATGGAACATGGTAATTATCAAATCTTTCGGTATAACTCATCAAATCTTAGTATTATTTTGGGTTTGTTCTATTGTCTGTAAATTTAATTTGAAATTCTTTATTTTGGTATTGTACAACGCATAAATATTAGTAGAGGGGAATCATGGTTTCCCTCATGATAGAATACGAATAGCATGTCATCGAATTGATATAACCTTTAAAACGCTTTTCCCAAGCAAATTACATTATATACGAGGGTAAATCAAATATAAACGGTAATTTTGATATTCTGCTTAGTTCTGCAGTTTCGAGCTAGATTATGTTGTTAGGAGTAGATTTTTGGTTTATGGGCAGTGGGGAAACGAGCCGGATAAGGGCGTATGCTTAGCTTTATCGTCTGTACTTATTGTATGATGTGTGGTCAGTACAGAGTCCAGGTATGACAAAGCTAGAGATACATTCGTCGGTTGTGCAACAGATTATCATAAAGTTTTTTAACCAGGACAAGCTTGAAACCCTTAGAAATTTTAACTTATTTGAAGGTACAGTTGGGGGATAGTACACTATCTCAGAATCTTGAGAAAATTTAAAGGTTGACGAGAACGATAACCATGCGCGACGCACAAGGACAAGCCTTACAGCTGACAATGCTAATAGTGTTCGACAGCTTATTGAACGTGACCGTTGATTAACAGTGGTAGAGTTTCCTCAGAATTGGGTGTCAGCTATAGAAGTGTTAATCAATTATGCCACGATTTTATTCACTCTAACGAAATTTACTGATCGATTTTCTACATGCCCAACATATAGTGAATGTGGATTACTACTGCCAGTCGTTACGCAAAAGCCGCGTATTCGAAACAATAAACAAGGAACAAACTGCAAGAAATGAGCTGACAAACCGTCGTCCACCCTCATTTAGCCCTGACTTGTCCTTTTCTAACTATTTTTTGTTCGTGCCTCTGAAGAAATAACCCATAAGGAAACTGGTTGGAGAAATGAAAAAGTCGAAGAGCGTATACGCAGTTGGCTTGCAACTCGCCCTCATATCAAACATTATATGAAAAGATAATACTGAAACTCCCAAATCGGTGATAAAAGTGTCTAGATCACGCAGAAGGGTATATTGAAAAATGATAAATCAATGATTTTGGTATAATGTTATTCAATAAATGTATGAAAAAAAAATCCGTTGATATATGATTTACCCCGGTAATTGTATTGCTGACTTTAATTGTCCGAGTTTTGAAACTAATAAAGTCGATCGCAGTATCACAATTACGTTATTCGACGATTTTAAAAGGTAAAAACTTTATAAAGGAAATAATGGGTCAGAAATAGAAAATCAAAGTCAACAATATAACAGGTTGGTGTAATATTAGTAACGTGCCAAAAAATTGTTTCTTTGAAAGATTTAAACAAATTCAAATGTTTACCAGCCTACATAATTTATACAATAGAAAAATAAATTGAATAATTACATAAAAATATAATTACAGTAAATGTACAAAAATGAAAAAAAGTGAACGGCTTATGAGATTCGAACTTGGCCAACACCATCAAATATTATGATATGCCACTATTTCTCGTCCGGGGTAGCAGCAGACAGTTTGACAGTTGGCATCGCGTTAACTTATTAACTATTAGGGAAATAATCAAAGCAATTTGAAATTAATGTCAGTTCGAACGCAGTAGTAAAATGAGGGGAAGGTATTTCTCCCATCAGTACGTTTTACTAAATTCCGAATACCAAAATGCAGGCCATCATACTGATTTTACATACAATAAAACAAAACCAAAAGAAAATTAATTTAATAGAGATTTCACTGAAAGATTTGAAAATTAATAAGTTCCTTTCAGATGGTTAAAATTCTTATTTAGCACAAAGTGGGAGCATTGTAAACTTGACGTTAAATCAAGAGGCCTGGAAATAAACTCAGATTTGCGAGAAAACCTGACCATAAATTTGAGATTCTTACCAGGTATTTACCTCGTAGACATAAAACATGCTGCCGAGTTTCAAAATTCAACGTACCTTAAACAATAACTATCATTTAAAATTACGTATAAAACAAACTTACTTTCGACACTAGAGCTTTTCATTCAGTTTCTGCTAAGTTACAAAAACTGCCAAAACTGCGATTTTTGGAATTTTAAACACTCCGTATAATTAATTATGGAATACAAATTTGTTAACAGCAGCGCTTATGTCTTATGTTATATACATTCTTCAAGAAAAGCCATTCCAACACCTTTTTTTCAATTTAAAATACTAACTTCTCTAAACTATATTCCATGGCTCGCTAACGACAATAACACAATAGACAATTGACGGCCCAGTGTTGAACGATGTAGACAGGATAGCCATTGAGGAATATCTAAGAGAAAACCGGAGTAAACACTGAATGAAGGGTTTTACCTGTTAGAAAGAAAATTTGCGATACTCAGTGGCGCCGCTCGCCCGCCAGAGGCGTTTTTTAGAACATGAACTGTGCCCATAACAATCAAAAACTTGAGCTTGTGTGTTGATTTAACGGACAATTTGCAGTATTTAGCAAGGCCATCCAGGGAATGGAGAAACACAAAACTACAGCTTTTGTGATTCCTGGAGCTCAAAAAGCTCTTAAGAGAAACCTGTCAAAGACATATTCAAAATTTAGACCCACGAGCGCACCGAATATCTATCAGTATCTAGATAAGCAAGCTCTTAGCAGTATGAATGAAGAAGTTGATGGCTTTTATGAAAGGTGTTGTATATTTGGACTTCAGGGAGAATAGTATAGGAAACTATGAATAGTTTTGATGGGTCAATCTGGCTGTTGAATATGCCAAAACTTCTGCTGAAATTAATAATATAGCAATAAACAGCGGTTTGATGAAGTTCTGACTGCTAAGATAAGGAGTATTTGCAGTCAAATTGGGAACAGTGGAAGCAAGACGAGACTACCGGAGGTTATTTCACGTGAAGTAAATGGCTCAAGCTGTTTGGTCACTTCCGGAAAAATCATATAGCAACCAAGATTGTTGAGAATGCTTTCTGCTTACGTGGGACATAAGCATAGATTTTTTCCTTGATGACAACGCATTGATAGAATATAGGGGTTTGATGAAGGAAAATACGGTTAAAGGCTTGATGACATATTAAATTGATATCGAATTACCTTGTGACAAGATTTAAGCAAAAAAAGGTTTTCTAATAAAGTCCTAGCCGATGAAAAGTACATTCAAATATTGTTCAAATTTTTATTCCTTATTCAAAGTGTCTTTTCTAATTTTAAGAGGTAAGAAATAAAATATTTAAATTTATACGCTTGTGCCATTTATTTTTACCCCTGGTTTAGTTCCAAATTGTTATTTACAAGCTCGTTCTAGACTTAAATTGCTAACCATACATTTACAGTTCCTTCCAGCACAACAATTGCTTTTCACAAGTAAATACACTGCAGCTTCAAGTTTGTCGATTTTAGTAAAAATATGTATAAATTTGTATTGTTGTAGATTGAAAAGGCTCTGAAGATCACAAATTGCGAAATGGTATACAAACCAAAATACGCATATTTTAAAAGCGTCAATGTTACTTACAAATGCAACACATGTAACGTGTTTAGCTGGAAAAAACACAATGACCTCACATTCAGCATTTTTCAACAAGAACAGGTAGTAAAATTAACTGTGGGCGACAGGAGTTATTCAGTTAATACAAGTTTACTGAATAACCCAGCTGAGATAACAATTTCTATTATTCGGTAGGTAGTTAGTTGTGTGTTTAACAAATAGTATTCGTAATTAGTTAATAAAGACCATTAATGTGTAGACCTCTAGAAATGTTATAATCTTTTGAATGAATGCTAGACAAGCACATTGTTTCTTACAAAATATTGAAATTTTAAAAAATAAGTTTGCTTATTGAAAATATATGATTATATGTTTATAGCCTAAATGCATGGTTACAATATTTAATTTATATATATATATATATATATATATATATATATATATATACGTATTAGATGGTTTCCGGGAATTCATCCGCGTAGTTGATAACTGATCCCTGCCGGGATCGATGGTAAAATGACGACGTTTCGGCAGAGTCACATCTGCCCTCTTCAGGTCGGTTCGCATAATTCTCGTAGCCTTCTGCTTTCGCTTCTAGTTACTCGAATACTAGGAACTTTTGGTACTCACGGTGTGCTGGTATTTTCCTCGCTGTAAGTCCTGTTGCATTTTTTTAATTTCTGTTTCTACTTTGTTTTGTGTGGCACTGATTTTATCTTGAACTGTTTTGAATAGAACTGATTTTAAACTTTACCTGGGTGTGGATGGAATCGAGGTCATCTACTTTGGTTTCAAGAGTGTCCACGGTATTTTTTATGGTCTTAATGTCATCATTTATTTCTTTTATGTGTTACTCAACTATTTGCAATCTGTCATCAACTGTTTCATTAACTGGTGCTACTATTTGCATTAATTGTTCAAATTGCAGTTGTCTTTTCTCTTCAGTGTCGTGTCGTTTTAATTCAATGTGATCTTGTTTTTTTTAATTTCGAGAATAATCCTTCAATTAAATTATGTTGTACACTTTTCATCGTGGAAACTAGATTTTGTTGTTTTTCTTCCATCGTAGTGACAAGATTTTCTAATTCTATTTTACGTTTTCCATCAAAAGATTTTACTCACCTTTGTTGAATTTCTTCTTGATGTTGTTTATCCTTCTTGTCACGTTTTTCTAGATTCTGGGCTATTTTTTCGTCTAGTCCCTCCGTAACCTGCTTGACTATTTTTTTGGTAGTTTGGTTCATTTTTTCCATGCTACGGGTTTCCATAAATCAAATTACGATTTTAACTGCACTTAATCCTGCACTTCTGATCACCAAATTTGTTATATAGTCCGTGGGTTCAATTCAAAATTTTAAAACTAATATTCACTTTCACTTTTCTAGAACATTTATTTCGTTCAAATTATACAGAACAGCTGATTCACAATAACATTACAATAAACGCTAAACGCTAGTCGTGGCTGTCTAACTAACTTGCGATCGTGGGCTACTTCCTTTTAAAACCAGCATCGAAAATTCTCGTAAAATCAATCATCAATGCTACAGCTGCCGAGCCATCTCCAGAACATTTTTTGTCCTAGAAGCGATCGGTGTCGTACTGAAATGAAACAGGGTCGGCTTAGGTAAATTTCATAACAATATTATTACCACCGGCATGACGCAAGCCACAATTAAATTTGATGGAGAGATATGTATGAAAATAATCAAATTATGATTATAGGTCTGTTGACACCAACTTCAACGATATACTACTACATAAATACATTAATAAATTGTACGTGCGAAGTACTTGTTGCTGTCCGTATTTATTACTTTGTACGTATCTCACAAATGTACTTGTGAGATTGTCACTTGTGATTATTTTGTGCAGGAGTAGTCAGTGGGTACCTATCTACGTAAGTGTTTACTGTGCAGTGTTTTGTTTAGTTAAGTATTTTTCAAATTTTAGTTCAATTCTGAAGTCGGTTAATTTTTTAAAACATGTCGATGTTACTCTCCTTCTGAATAAGTTGAAATAAATACTTTTTCTCAATCAAATTTTATTTTCTCTTCACTATATATCGCTTTTTTCTCCTTTACCGAAAAAGTCAGATAAACGTAATTGTAAATGATTCAACATTATATACATACTCATAGAGTATACTCTTTTGTCTGATGCGTGGAAAACAAAGACAATGATTGCAGGTTGGTTAGAGTAATTATGTCCAAACCTATTCCACACATTTTACTCGTTTATTTAGTTATTTATGTTATACATATTTTTATTGAATAATATTTCTTATGGTTTTCGAAAACCGAAATCCTGCTTGAGCAACGATTGACAGGGATCCTGTTCTTGAAACCATTCGACGGCTCTACCGTCTCTTACGTCGAAGTTAGAGATGAAGAATTATTTCAAGAATCAGGGCCCAGGGCACTAATATTTGAAATCTTATAATGCGACAAAAACGCTTGTACATGAAGTTTATTCTACCGAAATCCAAAATTGTTTCAGTCGTACACGACCTTCGAAAATACCGATTAAACCTCCTTGATGTCAGTTGTCATTCAACTGACGTCGTTAAAGCATTCACATGGTTTCAAAGATGGAGGCCCATATTCAACAAGGCATGTTATTTTTAGATAAAAACATTTTAAGAACATTCTTCATAATTCATCTGACATAGTGCGACTGAATTCAGTGATAATTATGAAAACAAAGTATAATAATAGAAATAATATTTACTATAATAACACCAAGACCAATAATTTTCAGGTTTTGGTTACTGTAGAAGATTGTTGTACCGAAAAAAATGTATTTTTAAAAGTATTTATTAGATACCCAAAAAAAAAAACAAAAATTTGAAAACAACAATATATTTGATTTTATATTAATTGCAGATTAGGTGAAAATGCGAAACTTTTTGTAAACAGTGACGAATGCAGCACTCTCCAGTTTAACAGCTCTTTTAATTTAATTGATCTGAACGATACAATCACAGTTGGAAACCTGGAAGAATATAATTCACCAGGATATGTAAGCCAGATTCTTCTCAATGAAAAACCATTTGGGCTATGGGATTTTGAGAGCACAAGTGGAAACTGCACGGGACATAAAAGGTATATATAATATTATTACTGTTTTTGCCGAGGTACCCGGAATCATTTACGCCCGGTCCCAAATCAAAACCATCTACATCATCCACGGATCTGATTACTCTCTTTTTCCTGTTTATTTTTCCTTCACAACATACATTAGAGATTCCTCTAATTTTCCATGCTCTACGTCATGGTCACCGCAAGGTTTGCCTTTTCTACCAACTCTATTTCCTAGCAATCTCTCCATTTTAGCACGTCCCTCTTTCCACGTCTGTATTCAAAAACATCTGTTCCGTCATATCAACCGCCTTGCAGTAGACGTGCATTCCGTCCCTCGTCCTTCGAAATCTGCCTAAACCAACTAAGTAAACTAAATCACCACCTAATTTAGGTCAGGCTTGCCTGTCCCTCAATCAAGGCTTGGTTCCCTGCGCCCTCTGTTTCTCTCCCTCCAACTCGGTCTGCCACTCATCTATAATTCGTTTCTTCTATTTGCTCCCGATACTCTCTTTGTTATACAGTCTCACCCTATCTACAACAAAGAGCCATAGGCAGTTAATCTGACAACACGAAAACTGCATCCGTGGAGACCAATCTATACGCGCAAGCCACACAACATCACTCTCCTCTACACCCCTAGTTCATCTTGCCCTTATACGTTCTTTTCTCATCATCGTTACCCATGCAGCCGTCGCATACGATACAACCAATCTCACTATTCCTGCCAGTCCTGTGTTCGACCCTTCTAGGCTCTGCATAAGTCTGCTCAGAACCAACCCCATCATTTCAGCTTTCTCCGTTACTTTTCTATATTGTCATTGAAAATCAACTTGTTATCTAGCACCACCTCCAAATACTTTACAAACTTCACTTGCCTAAGGTTATTACCTCTCCATTTACACATGCTGTCTTCCTTCTTATGTGGTCTCTTCAATATGATAGTCATCGCCACTGCCAGCGTATTACTTCGAACAATCTCTCATTGACTGTCACTTTCTTTTTGTTATCCCTTACTACCAGCTTCAGGTTCTTTCCGGGTAACCTTAACCTAAGTACATTATGCTCCAAAATATAGGACACGGCACTGACCTATGGCACTTTCTGACTCGATACCGGTGTCTTTCCCCTCACCTCGACTACTTAAATACTGTTCCAAAGTTTTACAAGATACTCACCTTGTATTATCGCGTCCTCAACACAATTTCTCCCTTTTTAACTCTACTCTTATTCTCCAGATCTCGTCTTCAGCCTGTCTGACCACGTGCTTGATTGTCTCCCCATAGAGGTAGGCACCAGGGCCTTACCTGTATTGATCCCTTTTCCTGCCTTCTTCAGTTCCTACGACGTAAAAACATCTACCCCTTTCTACACATCATCTCCGACGTCCACGACTTCTCCTATACCCTCCAACACCGTGGGACCCAGAAGGAGTTCATTAGTGATATGGTCTAATGCTCCTCTCTTATTTCTCATTTTTACCCCATCCCTCATAAGACATTTTTGACACTATTTACAACTGCAACCCAACTTACGTTTCCTTATGATTCTGATGAGTTATCACTTCGACGCCTCCAACGCGTTAAGGTTCCTAACATTCAGTCTCTCTCTCGTTCTTTTCAAGCCTCCTAACCGTCCTGCAGTTTTCGGAACTGCCGTCATGACATATTATCGTCCCCAGAAACATTCCATTATTTCCCTATTATGCACTTCTCATGAAATCGTATACTCACTATATAGTCAGGAGCTTCTGCGTTCTATCCCACTTCAAACACTATATATTTACGGAGGTTGGGTGATTCTTCACCTAGTATCGCCCATTTCTGAATCTTGCCTCTGAAAGCATTCGATCAGTAGGTTATGTCTATATGAAATTTGTTTCTACCCCTCCCAAAGTGTTCTGCACCCCCTATTAGCGGTGATTTATCGTTTATGCCACAACAAATCTCCTCCGCCAATTCTTTCTACCCACTTTGAGTTTATATCCACCGCCTACTTATACACCGCTATGTCTATACTGGGCTACAGATAGACGACAACCAATCACATCTTAATTATCCTCACTCAGACCATTTCAATCCCCTCTTACACGTTGGTTACCCCTACGTCCTTTCTTACTACTTTCCATTTGAACCACAAGGCTCTGTGTCACAAGGCCTGCACCCACATTAATCGGTAGGACTTTGAACATTTCTTATATATCCCTTTTATTCTCCCTTGCCAAGAATATCCCGTATTCTTTACACGCTACTGTACCACCTTCGTCCTTCTCGATATGGTACTTTCCCTGTACAATTCTCAAAAATCATTTTATAAATAGTCTTTTTGACTGTCTTTCCTTTCTACTACTACTTATGCCATATACGTAATGTTCTAACTCTTCCCTTCCCAGACTCTAATCTCCACGACACTATTATCATTATCGTGGAATGAAGGCTTTTACCGCCGGGGTCGGCAGTTCTCTCACGGGTAGGTATGCGTTCAGCAAAAAAGCAATCGGAATTGAAATATCTTCTACCTAACGTTTCGTCTACAAGTACGGTAGACATTTTCACTTGAAAGTCTGTGTATTTCAAAAGTTCAAATGTTTCAAAGTCTAAATCAGACCCGTTTCCAATGGTATTACATAAAATGAACAAGAAATTAAAAAATTAAAAGGATTCGCAATGACAAATATCGTAATCACAATTTGAAATTAATGTCAAAAGGGTGTTCTGTATACAGAATAGCTGTAACATATAGCGGTATAGAATTACATGGGTTTAAAAAGTCTTAAGAAAAGTTATATTAGATGGTTCTTAAGTAGCTGAATGTACATAATGTGGGGTGTGGAATTAGTTATACGGGGTGGTTCAAAACAGTTGAACTGGGTGGGCCATAAATAGTTATATTTATACAAGGTGGATAACAAAATGTTATATTCTTTCGCTCACAAATAGTTGCATATAAAATATGGTTGAAATAAGGGTCGAAAGAATTATATTTATACAGGGTGGATAAAAAAAACTTAGAAAAATGTGTTTTGTAGGTAGTTAGGATATTTGAATTATGTTCTTGAGTTATTATAGTTATGAAGAGGGTTGAAAAAATACTAGAAGTAGTTGTTTATATATTTTTTTATTTAAGATGGAGTAGAATTATAGTTTATAGGATGCTTAAAAAACTTGTTTAATATCCACAAGCAGTTGCTTATATAGGATGGTTATACAGGTGGGTTGAGCAAAATATTTCGAAGAAATGTTATGTTTCTTACACAGGATGGGTGTATAGGGTGGAGTCGAGATCTAAGTATTCAGGGTGGTACAAACATGTTTCATTGGGTGTCCCATAAGTAGTTACATATACAAGGTTGTTGAAATATAGGGTACAGTAGAATTATAATTATACAGGGTGGGTAACAAAATGGTACAATAAATTTGTTTTATAAGGTAGAACATGAGCAGTTGCATATATGGACTACCTGAAATATGAGGCGAAGTATAGTTATAGTTACAAATTGTGATTCAAACAACGTTAGAAACAGTTTCAAATGAAGGGTGATTCAAAATTTATGAGGAGACATTGTGAAATAGCGTAGCTCATAATCAGTTGCACAGATAGGATTGATGAAATATAGGGTGGAAAGATGTATAGTGATGTATTTAAAAAATGGTATATTGATAAAAAATAAGCAGCAACATATACAGGGTTGTTGTGATACAGGTACATACAAGGCGATACAATTTTTTTTGTATAAAAATGTTATATTCGGTGCTTTATAAACAGTTGCAGTTTTGGAGAAATATATTAGAACTTAATCTATTTATATTTACAGTTCAAGGAATGTTATACTGGGTAGACGATAAGTAATTGCATATGCTAGGTATTTGAAATAGAGGGGGGTAGACTTATAGTTATATTTAAGCAATGTAATGTTAGAAAAAGTTGTATATAAGGGGTCTATGAAATATAAGGTGGTGATAAATTAAATTTTCCAGGGCGTTTAAAAAAATATCTGAAATATGACTATATAGCGTAGTCTATAAGTAGTTTTATTAATAAGAAAGTTGAAATATAGAATGGAGCAAAGTTATAGTTAAGTTTAAAAAATGTAACATTTAGTGGTCCCTAAGCAGAGGTATATTCAGAGTGGTTAAAATATTTGCTAGAGTGAAATTATCGTTATACGAGATGGTTCAAAAACTGGTAGATAAATAAGTGATAATGGTTGACTGATTGGCAGCAGTGTAAAGAGGATGGTTAAATATAGATGGAAGTAGAGAGTTATAGATAAAAAAGGCAGTTCAATAAAATAGTTGAATAAATTTGTTATATAGGGAGGCCAATAAGCAATTGCAGTTTAGGTGAAATATGTTAGAGATTGGTGGATTTACAGTTATCCACGATGGTACAAAAAAATTATACTGTATACTGGGTGGCCGATAAGTAGTTGCATATACAAGGTAGTTGAAACAGAGGAGGAGTAAAATTATAGTAATATAGTGTGATTAAAACAATGTTAGAAAAAGTTACATATAAGAGGTAGTTGAAATATAAGGTGGAGACAAATTATAGTTTCGAGGTTTCGAAAAATATTAGAAAAATGGATGGATAAGATAATTGAAATATATAATGGAGCAAAGTGATAGTTAGACGTTTGAAAAAATATATATAATTGGTGGTCCTTAAGCAGACGCATATACAGGGTGTTTGGAATGTTTTATAGAGTAAAATGCTGGTTATACAGGATGGGTCAAAAACGTACGGACAAATAAGTTATAATGTTGGACTAATTCGCAGCAGTATAAACAGGATGGTTTAAATATAGATAAAAGTAGAGTTATAATTATATGAGGCCGTTAAAAAAAGGTAAATAACATTGTTATATAGGGTGGCCAATAAGCACTTGAAATTTGTGAAATATATGTTGGAGATTGGTGGATTTATAGTTCTACCGAGTGGTACAAAAATAGAATAGAATAGTTTTACAGCTTGGATCTAAAAGTGTTTAAAAAATTATTTTATATAGGGTAGACCATAAATAGTTGCCTCCTACTATGTGGAATACTCAAAATATTATAGTTATACAGTGCATTTATCACAATGTGAGTTGCATATGAAGGGTGGTTAAAGTACAGGGTGGAGAGAAATTATACTTTACTAGGTGGCTCAAAAATTTTAAGAAATAATTGGTATATAGCGTAGACCATAAGCAGTTCCATAGGTGAACTATACAGGGTGGAGTAAAGTTATAGTTAAGTATTTAAAAAATGTTATATTGGGTGACAATAAACAGCAGCATATAAAGGATTATTGCACTATAGGGTGAAGTAGAGTTACAGTTATACAAGGTTGTTCATAAAAAGGTTGAATAAAACTGTTATATAGGGTGGCCCATAAGCACTTACAGTTTTGGTAACATATATTCGGGATTGGTGGATTTATTGCTATTAAGGGTGCTTCACAAAAGTTAGAAAAAGTTGTTACATAGGATAAACCATATGCTTCATAAATTATTTACTTTTGCACAGAATTGTACATTCCATACGCGGGTGAAACCGCGGGTAACAGCTAGTATCTTATAAACGTTGTACATACAAAAACATAAAAACATGGTGCATACCTTTCTGCATTATTAAACAACGTTCTATATAATATTCACAAAGCTGATTATTATATTAATATTTCGTTGTCATAACCTCCACACTAACCTGGCACAAACAAACGCGTCCTGTGACAAAATAATCGACAGTGTGAATTTACTGATAAAATGGTAGTTTTGTCGCACATGCTCTAAGAAATTTGTATCTGGCGGTAGCGGAGAGTTTCGCTTCTGGGTTCGATTATTCTGTGCTTTACCAATTATTTGTGTTCTACTCGTACTCGTATAATCGTGGGTTTCATTATTTCACGTAATCGCTGTCGGTTAACTTGTATTTAGTATTTACATCACTGAGTTTTGAGTATTCAGTCATTATTTCTTTTACATTTTCAGTTATTATTGATACATTTATGTGCCTCAATATATCTGTTAAATACGGGTACTTGCGTTATATTTCTGGGATAAATATTTTCTGCTATATTCTAATCTACCGTTAGCTGGCTCTCGTTAGTTTAACGACAAGTTAATTAATTTTTGGTTCTTTCTTATAATTTACTGAAGAGCTTGAAAAATAGGCAAAACAACACCCTGAGAATTGTTATACCAGACAACTAATTCGTTGTTTCTTATAGCAAGTTATAAATATCTTGGGTTAATACCAAACTACAATCAGGGTTGAACGCCACTTTGTCTACCCTTTAAATTTGCCACTTTTTGCGGGTGTTCGATAATAATGATTTGTCGAATCTCCTCAATTGGTATGTTTCTTATTTGTGTGTTAAAACATACTATAACAATTATTTTCATAACTTGCTTTTTATTATATCTTAGTTACTGAGTTACTTTTGTCTGTTTTCGTAGTTTATTCCCAAAATTCTAAGAAATTCATCAAACCCATAATAAATCATTTTCTTATGTTCCTGCTACCTGGATACTAAATTTGCAGTGTGTTCAATTTCTCAACATCCGTTGTGCACAAATAAATCTTTTTTTTTCGTAACTAATTATCAAAAACGCCCAAATTATTTCGATTTTGCTATGCTAACTTGATGGAGCTTAATATATTTTATAATAAATATTATCCTAATTTAGTTTATTAGAAAACACATATTTACAGGCAATCGTCTTCCAGTTTGGAACTGGGTTCATATCAGTTTACTCAAACAGCATATATAAAATATAAGGGAAGCAACAAAGCACAAAATTCACATTTTTCTTATAAGTTCTGGGTTCAATCATTCGACGAAAATTCTCTTATTTATCTTGGTAAAGTTGATAAGGTAAGCTTTTGAATGCTATTGATTTTATAATGTATATAACTTGTATATGGTTGAAATTGTAAATTATTATTTATATTACTTTATTTACTCAGATTTGATAGTAGATCTTGCTATGTTCTTTAGAAAATAATAATATTGCTATTAATGCCATATAATGCTTGGTACTCGCTCTCCAGGAAGATTTTCAGTAGCGCGCGTGCTGTTATATAGTCGTGGTTCGTTCGGCGCTTATCGGTTGGTACCGTGAATGGCTTGTGATTAGCCCTTGGCGCTCAGTGGCCTCGCCTCGTGCTTGCTGATTGGTTATTTCAGGTCGAACCTTTAAGGTGTTTAATAGAATTTTCCAATTCGATAAGTTTTGGATTTCATTAATTCAGTGTTCCGCAACGGTTCGAGTTGTTGGGCTAGATATTTGGCTAGCTGTTGGGTTGAGGATCCAATTGAGCTTACTGTTGGCCTCAAAGGTGCACCTTCTTTTGGCAACACATAGAATTTCCGACATCTTGATGTCTTCTCAAGTGGAATGAGTTGTAGTTGGACATTTTTCTCGATTCTACTTGCTTGGATTATCGCCCTAGTTGTTTTCTCCACTTACGTCATCCACAGCATCTAAAATTACAGTCGTATTTCCTTTATCAGCAGGTAGAATGACAATGTTCTTGTTGTTACAAGGCTGTCTGAAGAACACTTATTTTATTTTCGAGAACCAACGATACAAACAAGTGGAAGGAGGTCTAATGGGATCACCACACTCGCCAGTAAGAGAAAATCTTTTTATAGATAACCTTGAAGAGTTGGCACTAAGAACGTCAAGTCTTAAACCCAGTTTATGGTTACGATATGTGGATGATACCTTTGTGATTTGGCCTCATGGGAGGGAACAACTCAACACATTTTCAGATCACCTTAATAGCATTTATCGCAAAATAAAATTTACCATAGAGGTTGAAGTCAATAATCAATTGCCATTCCTTGATGTTCTGATAAATAGGAAGGAAGATAGAACACCTGGCCATACATTATATAGGAAAGCAATTCACACCAACAGATCTTCTTGCTAATTCTCATCATCACCCAGCCCAACTACAAACCGTCGTCAAGACTTTAGTAACCAGATCACAAAGACTAACTGACTAGGACATCAAACAGGAACTGGACAGTTTAAAAACAGCTCTGAAATAAAACGGATTTACAGACCGAAATATACAAAGAGCCCTAAAATCAAAACCGAGAGAAGCAGACGAGGAGCATGAGACATCATACCTGTTTATGTTGAATGCACGGAAGTGCTAATTCACCTCAAAAAATTTCCCCTTGAAACAAAAATCGACCTGTTTTTTCTTAGTGCAATAGTTTTGAAAATTACCAAGATATTCAAGGTGGCTCGTTTGAGATAGAATACCCTGTAGAAACACTTCAGTTAGATAATAACTTTTGAAAATGAAAGATAAGGTTTTGGCGAAACGTGAAGCGGGAGTTCAGCGGAATTCACCAGACGAACGGGTGTACACCGGAAGAAAATTTCGACCATATATATATATATATATATATATATATATATATATATATATATATATATGGTTTCCAATGTTGTATCCAGTCTACATCCGTCTCTTGGTTTGTGCTCTGTAAAGAACAATTAACTTGACGTTTCGCCAAACCCTCATTTGCATAATCTGAAAACAGTTGCAATAGTTTCTGGTGATTTTGAGAGTATCCTCCCCGTAGAGGTGTTGAATGTTAAATTGTAGTCCTTCATGTATGGAACAATGTGAGTTCGTGTTGGAATAAGACCGATGTAGTTTGCTTATTCCTGATGCTTACTTTATGCTCCTCTGCTCTTACGGAAATGCGTCGGTTAGTGTTCCCACGTATGATTACTGAAGATCACCTCAAGATATACTATAGACTCTGTGATTATCTAACTCGATTTTATCTTTCGAGTTACCGAGCACTTTGCCTATATTCGTGTGAGGCTTGAAAATTGGCTTTATGTTGTGCTTTCTCAATAGTCGCCCTATTCTCTCGGTAGTATCTCTATTATAAGGTAGGATAGCTGCATGTTTGTTCTCTTCTATGTCTTTGTTGTTTTCTTGTTGTGTGTTTCGGTTTATTGCCTACTTCATTGTATGATTTAATAAATTCAGACGCGGTTCTCATCCGGAACCTACTTTAGTTCAAAATAATGACCGCGGAAACCTTTCAGAACATATATATATATATATATATATATATATATATATATATATATATATATATATATTGTCGTAAAGTCCGTCGGTTCAATTCAAAATTATAAAACTAATATTCACTTTCACTTTTCTAGAACTTTATTTACATTTAAACAGCTGATTCAAATACAATAACAATCCCATATACGCTAGTCGTCGCGGTATAACTGAACTGCGATCGTGGCGTGCTTCTTTTATAATACCAGCGTCGAATTCTCCAGTAAAAATCATCATCACTCCTTCCGCTGCCGAGCCTTTTCGAGAACCGTTTTTTTTTATCTCAAAGCGTTTGTTGTCGTACTGAGATGAAACAGGGTCGGCTTTGGGTAAATTTCGTAACACTGCCCCCCTTTTAATTCTGATCGTTCCGATCAGAAACATCCTCTCCATGGTAGGGAGCGAGTCGATCTAAATGAACCACCTTCAATTTGGCCTTGGGGTTTCGACGGATCCGGTAGACGACGTCATTCAGCCTCTTGACCACCTCGTATGGACCATCCCAGGCGGGTGTAAGCTTTGTGGATTTACCCTTGCTCCATTGGGGGTTGTACAGCCAGACTTTGTCCCTCTCCTGGAACCCGACTGAATTGGCCTTGAGGTCGTATCGCGTCTTCATCCGGTCACTGGTAGCCAACATCTGCGTTCGGGCTAATTCGTGTATTGCCAGCAGGTTATGTCGGAGCTGGTCGGCATAATCGTCGATGTCTTGGTAATCGCAGCTCCTTCCCGAATAGGACCTTGGCTGGGGTCAGGCCTGTACTATTATGTACGGCAGAGCGATATGCCAACAGGAATAGGGGAATATGATCATCCCAATCACGCTGGTTATTGCTGACGACCTTGGATAGGTGTTGTTCCAAGGTCCTGTTGAATCTTTCCACCATTCCGTCTGACTGTGGGTGTAATGGTGTTGTTCTTGTTTTCCTGATGCCCAACATCGTGCAGAATTTCTGGAATACATTCGATTCGAAGTTACGCCCCTGGTCTGAATGTAATTCCATCGAGACGCCAAACCTGCTGAATAGTTGTTCTACTAGCACCATCGCTACCGTGGTTGCCTCTTGGTTGGGTATCGCATATGCCTCAGGCCATTTGCTGAAGTAGTCCATTGCGACCAGAATGTATTTGTTCCCCCTCTCAGACTCGGGAAACGGACCGGCGACATCGATGGCAATTCTCTCAAATGGGACGCCCACATTGTATTGCTGCATTCTGCCTTTGGTCCGGGTTTTCGGGCCCTTACTGGCCGCACAGGTGGCACATTTGCGGCACCAAGCTCTGACGTCTTCGAAGTAATTCACCCAGTAGTAATTTTATTCATGCCCAGGTGGCCTTCGGCAATTCCATCATGTACTTCGGTCAAGATGGCTGGTACCTTTTTCTTCGGAACTACCAGTTGGGACTTGGTTTCTCGTCCATCAGCGCTTTCCCAAACTCGCTTGAGCATTCCATTGTCTACTCTTAGAGAGTCCCATTGAGTCCATAACGACTTCAGCACGCCCGAGTATCTAGCTACCTCGTCCCATCGTGGCCTGGGTGCTCCTCTCGTTTTGAGTGACAAGATTGGTTCGAAATCTGGATCAGCTATTTGGTCCTGGATGCACTGTTCTGCTGTCCAGTCTTCATATATATATATATATATATATATATATATATATATATATATGGTTTCCAATGTTGTATCCAGTCTACATCCGTCTCTTGTTTGTGCTCTGTAAAGAACAATTAACTTGACGTTTCGCCAAACCCTCATTTGCATAATCTGAAAACAGTTGCAATAGTTTCTGGTGATTTTGAGAGTATCCTCCCCGTAGAGGTGTTGAATGTTAAATTGTAGTCCTTCATGTATGGAACAATGTGAGTTCGTGTTGGAATAAGACCGATGTAGTTTGCTTATTCCTGATGCTTACTTTATGCTCCTCTGCTCTTACGGAAATGCGTCGGTTAGTGTTCCCACGTATGATTACTGAAGATCACCTCAAGATATACTATAGACTCTGTGATTTTCTAACTCGATTTTATCTTTCGAGTTACCGAGCACTTTGCCTATATTCGTGTGAGGCTTGAAAATTGGCTTTATGTTGTGCTTTCTCAATAGTCGCCCTATTCTCTCGGTAGTATCTCTATTATAAGGTAGGATAGCTGCATGTTTGTTCTCTTCTATGTCTTTGTTGTTTTCTTGTTGTGTGTTTCGGCCTACTTCATTGTATGATTTAATAAATTCAGACGCGGTTCTCATCCGGAACCTACTTTAGTTCAAAATAATGACCGCGGAAACCTTTCAGAACATATATATATATATATATATATATATATATATATATATACATATTGTCGTAAAGTCCGTCGGTTCAATTCAAAATTATAAAACTAATATTCACTTTCACTTTTCTAGAACTTTATTTACATTTAAACAGCTGATTCAAATACAATAACAATCCCATATACGCTAGTCGTCGCAGTATAACTGAACTGCGATCGTGGCGTGCTTCTTTTATAATACCAGCGTCGAATTCTCCAGTAAAAATCATCATCACTCCTTCCGCTGCCGAGCCTTTTCGAGAACCGTTTTTTTTATCTCAAAGCGTTTGTTGTCGTACTGAGATGAAACAGGGTCGGCTTTGGGTAAATTTCGTAACACTGCCCCCCTTTTAATTCTGATCGTTCCGATCAGAAACATCCTCTCCATGGTAGGGAGCGAGTCGATCTAAATGAACCACCTTCAATTTGGCCTTGGGGTTTCGACGGATCCGGTAGACGACGTCATTCAGCCTCTTGACCACCTCGTATGGACCATCCCAGGCGGGTGTAAGCTTTGTGGATTTACCCTTGCTCCGTTGGGGGTTGTACAGCCAGACTTTGTCCCTCTCCTGGAACCCGACTGAATTGGCCTTGAGGTCGTATCGCGTCTTCATCCGGTCACTGGTAGCCAACATCTGCGTTCGGGCTAATTCGTGTATTGCCAGCAGGTTATGTCGGAGCTGGTCGGCATAATCGTCGATGTCTTGGTAATCGCAGCTCCTTCCCGAATAGGACCTTGGCTGGGGTCAGGCCTGTACTATTATGTACGGCAGAGCGATATGCCAACAGGAATAGGGGAATATGATCATCCCAATCACGCTGGTTATTGCTGACGACCTTGGATAGGTGTTGTTCCAAGGTCCTGTTGAATCTTTCCACCATTCCGTCTGACTGTGGGTGTAATGGTGTTGTTCTTGTTTTCCTGATGCCCAACATCGTGCAGAATTTCTGGAATACATTCGATTCGAAGTTACGCCCCTGGTCTGAATGTAATTCCATCGAGACGCCAAACCTGCTGAATAGTGGTTCTACTAGCACCGTCGCTACCGTGGTTGCCTCTTGGTTGGGTATCGCATATGCCTCAGGCCATTTGCTGAAGTAGTCCATTGCGACCAGAATGTATTTGTTCCCCCTCTCAGACTCGGGAAACGGACCGGCGACATCGATGGCAATTCTCTCAAATGGGACGCCCACATTGTATTGCTGCATTCTGCCTTTGGTCCGGGTTTTCGGGCCCTTACTGGCCGCACAGGTGGCAAATTTGCGGCACCAAGCTCTGACGTCTTCGAAGTAATTCACCCAGTAGTAATTTTATTCATGCCCAGGTGGCCTCCGGTAATTCCATCATGTACTTCGGTCAAGATGGCTGGTACCTTTTTCTTCGGAACTACCAGTTGGGACTTGGTTTCTCGTCCATCAGCGCTTTCCCAAACTCGCTTGAGCATTCCATTGTCTACTCTTAGAGAGTCCCATTGAGTCCATAACGACTTCAGCACGCCCGAGTATCTAGCTACCTCGTCTCATCGTGGCCTGGGTGCTCCTCTCGTTTTGAGTGACAAGATTGGTTCGAAATCTGGATCAGCTATTTGGTCCTGGATGCACTGTTCTGCTGTCCAGTCTTCATTGGCCTGCACTCGGATCTGCCTAATGGGGATACCCCCTCGCTGTTCCGTCTTCAGACAATGCTTGCATTCCGCTCTACAGTGTCTTCTGGATAGGGCATCGGCATTATTGTGCAACCGGCCGGCACGGTGTTCCACCTTGAAGTCGTAATGCTGTAATTTCTCCATCCATCTGGCCAGTTGTCCTTCCGGTGTCTTCATGTCCAGCAGCCATTTGAGTGCGGCATGATCTGTTCGGATTAAGAAATGGCGACCATACAGGTATTTGTGGAAATGGTCTACAGCCCTTATTACTGCAAGAAGTTCTTTTCTGGTGACGCAATAATTTCTTTCTGGTTTCGAGAATCCACGGCTGTAGTACTCCATCATCCTCTCTTCACCATCTTGCACCTGGGATAGGACGGCCCCCAAACCGGTGTTGATAGCGTCGGTGTCTAAGATGAACTTGCCGGACTATGTAGGAAAGGCTAGGATTGGGCTGGAACATAGTGCTCCCTTCAGTCGTCTGAAAGATGTTTCGCAATCCTGATTCCAATGGAAGGTCTCTTTCTCAGTGGTCTGCCGATGTAGAGGGGCAGCGATGGTGGCAAATCCCTCCACAAAACGCCCGTAGTATGAACAGAGGCCCAAGAAGCTTCGGAGTTCATGTTTGTCTCTTGGAACTGGCCAATCACGGATGGCTTCTATCTTGTCTTCGTTAGTGCGGATTCCTGACTCGGACACTACGTGACCCAAAAACTCTACTTCTTTTTGGAACAAGGAACACTTCTTCGGATTGAGTCTCAGGTTGGCATTATTAATTCTGGAGAATACTTCGTCCAGGTTCTTCAGATGGTCGTCGAATGTCTGACCCATGACTAGAATATCGTCGAGGTATACTAAGCACGTCCTCCATGTTAACCCGCTCAGTACATACTCCATTAGCCTCTCAAATGTAGCGGGTGCATTACATAACCCAAAGTGCATGACCGTGAACTGAAACAGCCCTTTACTGGTGGAGAACGCTGTCTCCTCTCTATGTCGTTTGCGTGTGGACCAACCTGCCAATATCCACTTTTTAGGTCTAGTGTGGAAAACCAACGGAAGCCTGCTAGTGTGGTCAAAGTGTCATCGATTCGGGGTCGTGGATAGTTGTCTTTCTTCGTGACATCATTCAGCTTTCTGTAATCCACGCAAATACGGGTGGTTCCATCCTTCTTTTTAACTAGCACGACGGGAGCAGACCATGGACTGATGGATGGCTCAATAACTTTATATACGCTAGTCGTCGCGGTATAACTGAACTGCGATCGTGGCGTGCTTCTTTTATAATACCAGCGTCGAATTCTCCAGTAAAAATCATCATCACTCCTTCCGCTGCCGAGCCTATTCAGGAACCGTTTTTTTTTATCTCAAAGCGTTTGTTGTCGTACTGAGATGAAACAGGGTCGGCTTTGGGTAAATTTCGTAACACTATATATATATATATATATATATATATATATATATATGTGTGTGTGTGTGTGTGTGTGTGTGTGTGTTAGGTGGTTTCCGGGAATGCATCCGCGTAGTTGATAACTGATCATAATTCTCGTAGCCTTCTGCTTTCGCTTCTAGTTACTCGAATACTAAGATTTTCAGGAGCGTGCTTGCTGTTATGTAGTCGCGGCTCGGCGCCTGTCGGAGCACCGTGAACGGCTGCGTGTGATTAGTCCTTGGCGTTCAGTGGCCACGCCTCCCGCTTGCTGATTGGTTATATCCGGTGGAGTTGGTATAGGACGGGGCCGGGCCGGTAAGGTGTTTAATAGAATTTTCCAACAATTCGATAAGTTCTGGATTTCATTGCGTGCGTTTAGACTGTGAGGCCTTTCAATTGCTTCTCTTACGAGTCTTGATATCGGGTGTTCTATATTTGCCAGTACTCTGGTGTTCTCAAAGTCTATTCGGTGTGACGTCATGGTGGCGTGTTCCGCAATGGATGTTGTTTTTTCCTGCTTTCTCATAGCGTTCTGGTGTTCATCACGTCTTTCTTGAATTCGAACTAACAGAAGAATTCAAGCTAGATGTGATGAACACCAGAACGCTATAAGAAAGCAGGAAAAAAAAACATCCATTGCGGAACACGCCACCACAACGTCACACCGAAATAAAATCCAGAACTTATAGAATTGTTGGAAAATTCTATTAAACACCATACCGGCCCGGACCCGTCCTATAACAACTCAACCGGATATAACCAATCAGCAAGCGGGAGGCGTGGCCACTGTACGCCAAGGGCCAATCACACGCAGCCGTTCACGGTGCCAACTGACACGCGCCGAGCCGCGACTATATAAGATCAAGCGCGCTCCTGAAAATCTTAGTATTAGAGTAACTAGAAGCGAAAGCAGAAGGCTACGAGAATTATGCGAATCGACCTGAAGAGGGCAGATGTGACTCTGCCGAAACGTCGTCATTTTACCATCGATCCCGGCAGGGATCAGTTATCAACTACGCGGATGAATTCCCGGAAACCACCTAACACATTTAGTGCCCGCGACAAATATATAAATTATATTATAGTGTATTATTTTTAAGTTCATAGCTTTTTAATGTTATGCTTATATACTTACAATTTATTATTCCAGGATGAATGTAAACAATATATCAGTCTCCGTTTTCAAGAAGGTCGCATTGTCTTCACAGTTATGAACGGAAAATCGGAGAAAAATATTTTACAGTCAAAAATGAAACTTAATGATGGAAAAAAATATGTTATTGAAATAGCTATACAAATAGCTTCGGACAATATAAAAGGTGTACTCACTATTAACAATAAAGAAATTGAAAACAAATCCAGCGATGTCAATAAAAAGAAGTTGCAAATTCAAAAATTTGATCACTTCTTAGGTGGGCTGCCTCCTTTATTTAACAGGAGTTGTATAGAACATAACATTACCTCTTTTATGGGAATTCTGAAAATGGAGTCAGTTTCAAATCCTATAGGAGTTTACGGAGTTCTCCGCATACAAGAGAAGGTAAATATAATGAACAAACATCCATATAAATATTTTCTGCTGTTCAATTACAAAAATGGTCTTCACTATTGTCTTTGCATGTAGCTCGTCAGTCACCCCCAGATTCTGAGACATATAACTTTTTGAGGGTATGGGGCGTATCACTTAGTGATCTACTCATCTGCAGTATATATCTGGGTGTTTTAAAATTCGCCATAGTAAGATGATATTTGGGAATATAATAGTTTGTGTGACTGAGAGAGAGAGAGAGACTGACTGAAAGAGAACGAAAAATTTTGAATATCCTTTCCTCTTGCTATAGTTATTAAAAGGAAAGAATCACAGTCACCTTGACGGGCATAGATCCCGAGGTATATTTAAAAATCTTCGACTCTTAAAAGATGATCTTTACAAACATTTTGACAAGTTATTATCCGAGAGAGCAGTAAGACTAGGAAAGACCCAGTTTCCAAAACTATTTATTATCTTACTACAAAGTAGAAACCAACACAAGGATATAAGACGTAATCCGAACTATTCTAAGTTTAACTTGCTACTAGCCTAGTTAGGCACAAAATGAGTTATAAATCGCGGCCAAGAGCAGCAATGTATAAAAGCAGGGGATGGCCTATTACGAGATATAATGACATTATAAAGAGATTCGCTGGAAATTTGCTAATAGATGCCCAAGGTCTACAAATATAGCAAAATATAACTCAGGCGTTTGATGACACAGTTTAAAATGTTTCAAAATTGATCTGATTTCCGTACCTTCAATTCTGTGCTCAGTCATTATGCTACAATTTATTAAGCACAAAATCAACTTAGAGATCATAAATATATGTCAATGCAGCATAAAAAAGTGTATACATATAAATATATTTGCATAATGTTAATTCTTCCTGATTACATTAATTTATTTGTAATTTTTGTTGCACGCTGATTTTTTTAAATATTGTAATGTTTTCATTTATCCTTCGGGTTTTTGGATTTATTTAAAAACACAATCGAACTCACTATAATTCATTTCCACCACTTTTAAATTCACACAACTACTTACAACTTATCTTTGTAACTTGGGCGAATATCCACGTCGACGTTGCCGGTTATACAACCTTCGGCTTTGATGTCATATGCTTTCTTAATACGCGCACTAGCATTCTCGTTGGTGGATATAAATAAATAAAAAATAATTTATTGTCCAACAGTCTCCTATTTACAGGATGTCGTTCATCTTTTGACGTAACTGGCTGACATACTCTTCACCTGCAGTCTCATCTCCTGGAAGACATCCAAGCTTCAAATCGCATGGTAGTCGTAATTATCGTCCCCCAATAACACAGGCGGGGGTCTCACCCTTGGACTTGTGCTCAGGCGAACGATATGCCATTAAAAATAAGTGAATAAGTGAAGATTCAAGTTCCAGTCTCTTTGGTGGTCAGAGACTACCTTTGACCAATGACAGTTAATGGTCATATTCATCCGTTCTACCGTTTCATCTGATTGCGCGTCTAATGTTGTCGCCCATGGTTTATTGATCTTGAGAATTTTGCAGACGTCTTGGAAAAGAGTAGACTCGAATTCCTACCTTGGCCAGAGTGCAACTTGTAACAACACAAAACCTCTCTCGAGAGATATCCTGTTGGTTAGACAATACACCTCTCTTTCGACTGTCTTGGCGATATTGTGCCGATAGGCTGCTCAGTTAGTATCCGGTGGCGTGAGTTCGTTGTGCAATTGGCAGAAGGACTATGCAAGGGCGCCAGGCCAATGGACACACACAGTTAACAAGAAAAACGACAAGATAACGAAAAATTTACAATTTATTTTATTTAATTACAAATTAACCAAGTTTCCTATATAATTAAGTTGGTAATAGAGAACAAAATTTAAAACAATCGAGGTATAAAAAAACTGTTAGAGTGAAGTTACAAACAGAACAATCTATAAATTCTTACCTTACAATATTCTCGGTAGGAATGCCTTTCCGTTGGTGGGTCTACTGTCCAGTTGATGGCATACCTGAAAAAATTTATTGGCCAATTAGTTATAGTCCTTAGAGTATCGATACTGAATTTTCACCCTGACTAGTATAGGCGTATATATGCTCTATAGAATCGGTTCGGCACGTGTATGAGGTGAGGCACCCTACCTTAGTTTTCCCTAACTTCTTTACCCTAAATTTACTATTTGAATACTACCAAAAATGAATGAAAAACACTTTAACTAATAAAGGTAAATTTGAAATGCTTCAAATTCTAGGTAAAAATAGATAAAGATAAGACTTAAGGTAAATTGCAACTGCTAGTTATAGTTTCAAATTAATTAATTACAGGTAAAATTTAACGGTAAATCAGAATCAGATATATAAACAATTATGTTTGAGAGTTAATAATGTGTTTAAAGATAACGATATAAAAAAATTATATTCAAGTTCTAATGTGCCTTCTAATCCGACAAACCGTTCGACGACTGAATGAAAGCGAATTTCCTCCGAGATAATGGGAAAACTCAGTAGTCTAAATTAATATCAATGTACGGTACTTTAAAAATGATAAGGTAATAAACGATAAAAATGATTATTGCATCTATATTCATAAATATAATAAAAATCAGATGTGAAATCTGGTCATAAACATCTCCCCAAGTTAAACAATTAAAATAAAGAAAACTAGGCGTAGCTAAATGCTTTAGCCCAAAACCTGCTTGGCTCTCCACTGCAAACTTAGAGAAAGGAGAAATTACAATGTGATTTATTTATAACCAAGCAGACAAGCAACCAATCTGGGCTAATGAATAATGAAAGACCAGCGAGTGACTCAAAAAATATATATTTACTGGTATATCTGTATATAAATCTAATTCAATAAAATAGAAATATATATGAAATACTGAACGAAATGCAAAGAAAATAATATATATATATATATATATATATATATATATATAAAAATAGAAATTTTTAAGTCACTCACATGATCATCCTCAATTGCAGTCCAACCCAGTTGGAAAGCTTCGTCAGCTACTAAATTTAGCCTCACAGGAGATTTCGTCTAGTGGATCAATTTGTCCTTTCCTGAATTTTGGTAGATATTGTCAATCAAACTCTCCAGATTCACCGATACCTAAAAATGCAAAAGAGGCCGGCAATAATTGTTCTCTTTTTCCTTTATTCTTTTTTATCACGATACGTGTGAAATCTCTAGCAACTAACGATTACTTATCGATGCCAACTACGTCGCAGATGCACAGCAAAAAAAATTACAAAAAAATTAATGAACTACGCAGTTAAGCCACCAACTATTTATCGTTGCAAGAAAACGTGGTATATCGAAATTAAGATGAATGTGAAACCAGATTCACCCAAAGTTTCCTTCCAAAATTATTAATAGATACGATAAAATATGCACTAGAGCCGATAAAAAACTATAAAAAAAATTAATTCGATAAATCAACTATAACGATAAGCTGAATCTGCTTAATTTAAATCAAAGGTACGGTAATAAGGATAAACGATAAATTAAGCACATTCTAGCAGATATTTTCACGATAAAAATAAAGAATTTTCCCAAAAAAAAACTAAACTCAGAACGAAATTCGCCTACATACCGTTTTTCCCGGCGGTCGAAAACAGAGAAGACCAAAATCTGCTTCCTTCGACATGGGTTTAACCCACTTGTCCAAGAATAAAAGTGGGGAAAGGAAATGATATGTTAAATTTCAAATTTTATTGAGCGCGATAAACGAACAAAGCAAAATTTTACTAATTAAATCATAGATAAAATTCTATTAATGACAGTTTCCTTCTTCCCAACAAAGTTATATTTATTTAATATTTCCAGTTTGGACGGAAATTACATCAAACTAGCACGTGATGTTCGTTCTGTCAAGAATCACGGCGCCAAATCAAAAGACAGAGTTGGACTTAGAATACCTTCCAAACGAATTAACTGTGATTTAGCAATTAAAAGCGAAAAAAGTGATTGCATAAGCGACTAATATAGGAGAATTTACTTACGTGTTTATTTATTAAGGTAAAGACTCTGGTTTATTACGGTAGAACTCAGTTCAGAAAACGATATAATTAGAAAAGTGATGTGAAAAATATAAAAGGTAATTTATTAATGGGACAAATATTAGTAAATATCAATGTAACAGGGAGAACGGCAATTTACCCGTTACACACCCCTCTAACCCGGAAAAAAGATTTTTTGAGAAGGTCAACCTGAAAAAAACTTCAGCTAAAGAGAACCTACAGAATAAGCAACGATATTAGGTTTCCGGACATTTCCTAATTTACAAGATAATACAGTTCTGAAAATGAATCGCGACATGGGAAGCTAAATTTATTCTTAGATTAGATAATAAAATTATTCAATTCGGAAAGATTAAATTTATAAGATAAAGGATACTACTTTAGGTGGTCCTCTATGTAGTTTATAAACGTTTGACCACTAAATGAATAAGATAATGACTAAATCGACAACAGAAAGTTGAATCTACGTAATTAGGAACGGTAGATAAAGGAAAAATATTTTCCAGATAAATTACACTGGTAAAATAATAATAATACAAGGAAATTCCAGTCAGAGCGAAGAAAAAAAATATATAAGCCTTATTAGAAACCCAAAAAAAAACAAGACTCGGTATATTTTACAATGCAAGTCAATTTGAGAAAGGTAATGATATAATAAAATAATGAATTGTTGCCATCCAGTCAGATGTGGAAAGCAAACGAGATATTCATAAGCAAACGGTGAAATTCATAATTCCAATCTAGGAAATTAGGCACAAAACCTGGATATCCCTATTTAAGAGGGACGAAAGAGGGTAAGGTATTACAGAAAAGCAAATTATCAGAGAAAGCTAATTAAATAACGATATAGAATTGGTATAGCACGATATAGGTTTTACTCTACATATACAATGCGGAAAACTCTTCAAAAGATACAGAGACAACACAATTCTTTTTATTACACCTAAACGAGACTATCTTATAGGATAAGCAGAAGGAAAAGAAACTAGTTCAGAGTTCAGATGTCATATTGCTGAAAATGGAAATCACAAAAATATGGTAAATTATCAAAATTAAGATATAGAAACGTATTCTGTAACAGATCAGATATCCAGAAGGATAGTGAGTTCCAAAAATGCTGCAAGGAACATCAAATCTAACTAAGAACTTCACACCCAATAAAGGGATAAGGTATTGAAAATCGATAACAGCTTTCGCTCAGGTACACCTAAATCAGATATCAAGAAAACCTGTTACTTTTCAGAGGAAGATAGAAAAAGGTAAACGAACGGTAAGGTAGAACGGTAAATATTTTTGAAGCGGGAAAAGAAAAAGTGAGAAAATGCAGCTCTAACACAGAACTGCGCAAAACCTCCAAAATCCTCTACATAAACACAGAACCTAGGACGGCAACACTGCACTACATATCCAAGTTCCAAAATAGAGCAACTCCAGCCTACAACCAAAATAACAGCCCTAACACACTGTCCAGAGCCTGGAGTCTCTCCAAAAACAATAACTGGCTTCCATGGCCACGGTAAGGTACGATACGGTACACTGCTTCATAGCAGTCAAACGGTAAGAGGATAGACGAGATTACAAGATAAACGATAAGATAATTCATTTCATCATACTTCAAAAGATAATTTCTCTGAAAGTTAAACATAGATAGATTATAAGAGATATTTACCATAAAATAAGCAAGATAAGGGAATGCCAAAATGTAACGTTAACAACCTAAGTCAAAGAGAAAAAGATAATATTTCAACAACTATACACGATAAATTGGGATATTGGAATTCAAGATAATTGTTCTCAAAGAACAGCAGATAAGACAAGAAAACCAAATCTCCAATTAAAAATGCACTTCATATCGGTAAGAGCCTACGCCCAAGAAAGGTTGCATTAAACACGGTATTATCTGTGAAAAATTATCAGTAGAGATATCAAAAAATTAGAAAGTGATGACAATAAAGACTTTCCATCCTCAGGGACGGTATCACTGAAAGGTGGCAAGATAAATTAACTATCAGCCCTAAATCCTAGACACGAATGACTCAACTAATGTAAAAGCATTAAGCCACGGTATGGATCTTCTAGAAAGATAATACCTATTAAAAATAATGAGGATTAAAGATAAGGGAACCAAAAGGATAATATTTAACGATACTATCATAGATAAAAAATGTCATCAACTTTGGCAATCCTGAAGGGACGATAATTTCCAGATAACAGCAAATCAGCATGAAACGACAACGACATTGATGTTATAGATAAAGGCAAGTGACCATTTGGAAGATTTTTACTCCCTAGTTGGTAACATGGACTACCAGAAGTATTCTCCAAGCCCTCCTGGAGACTTAGAAAAATGTAACTTGGTCTTACGAAACCTAGATGGTAAAAGAAAAGATATATAGGGCCAGTTAGTGGACTTTTACCCCTGCGCTGGGTTTCACCGCCTTGGGGTATTCGTAGGCCCACCCAAGAGACCACAAAACGATATAGGAAAGATAGGAAAAATATGAATTAGTCTACAGAAGACCTGGATGTTATGGCAATAATTAGAATCCAGTTGGGACGGCTTTTACGTCCGCGCATGGTTTCACCGCCTTGGGGTATTCGTATGCCCACCCTAGAGACCACAGTAAATAGGAATTACTCTACAGAGGACCTAGATGTTATGGGAAACCTAGGGCTCCAGATGGACGGCTTTTACGTCCCCACTGGGATCCTGGCTTGGGGTATTCGTAGGCCCACCCAAGAGATCACGAAACGATAAATAGGAAAGATAGAGGTACGACAAGGTAAAGAAAGATAAAAGATACGATAACACAAAATCAAAGTCAGATAACGAGAAGATAAGTCGGTAGTGAAGATCAGTCGATAAAGAGAATATGGAATAGATAGATACGGTACAACTTAGTCCAGAGCAGAATCATATTCAGAGTCCGAAGAATCATCCGATACATGTTCATCCTCAGTGTCAGGGTTGGAAAGATATGGTTTCAAGTCTTTGACATGCCAATTTCCCAAATCAGAACCAGAAAAGTCCCTTAAGTTATAAACGAGATTCGAAAGTTTCCTATTTATGATACAGGAAATAAACTTTGGGGCTAGTTTGGCGGAATAGTCGTTAATAGCCTTAGATAACGTGTAATTTCACTTCCAAACACGATCACCAACATGAAACAATACCTCTCGCTTACGCAAATTATAGTGATGGGCATTCCTCTGGTAGGCCTTACGTAATCGTTCACGAACATCCTCATACAGTTGGGGCAATTCCTGTATATCATCAAGTCTCCGGAGTTTATCGGATATTTGTGGGAAACTATTGTTGTTGTCAGATATTTTTCCATAATAATCACCAGAAAGTGGAATATTTCGAGCGAAAACTAAAAATGATGGGGAAAAGTTGGTAACTTCATGTTTCGCTAGACGTATGGCTTGAGCGATTTTAAAAATATTAACGTCCCAGTCTTTATGGTTGTCGAAAATGAAACTTCGAATGCAAGTGACAATTGACCTGTTAACCCGCTCTGTATGGTTAACTTGGGCATGGTATTTGACATTATAAAATATTTTTTGAACTTTATATTTTCCCATAAGGGCTTGGAAGTCATTGCTAATAAATTGACTGCCATTATCACAACAGAAAACTTGAGAGACACCATAAATAAGAAACAGTTGGTTTTCAATGAATTTGGTGATGTTTTTGAAGTGGCTTTTGGCATGGGATGAACTAACACAAATTTAGTGAACCAATCGACAACAACTAACAAGTATTGATTCGTATTCTTTGACCTAGGGTAAGGACCTAATAAATCAGCTGACACCATCTGAAAGGGAAAATTAATATTGCGGTATGAGCCCATCAATCCAGCACGAGGTAAGTTGGGTGCTTTGCAAGAGTTACAGGTATCACACATTCGGACATACCGATAAACGTCTCTTTTTTGGCCAGTAATACAATTCCAAAATACGATTTAGGGTTTTGTAGATGCCAAAATGTCCAGCAGTGGCATCATCATGGAATTTCCGGAATATTTCCAACCTATTACTTCTGGGGACTACTATTTTCCAATTTGAAGTGTTACTAACGATATTATGGTGGTCAAAAACATGTTTATACAAGATGTTGTTCTTTACTCGAAAAGAAGGATATTTATCGGAATGACGATTTACTGAGGTTTGAGAGATCTAAAACAGCTAGTTCAGGGATGGATATAGATAGAGCATTGGCCACCACATTTAGGGAACCTTTTCGGTGAACAACCTTAAAGTTAAACTGAGATAACCGAATTAACCAACGGGCTAATCTTCCAGAGCGATTCGACATATTGGTCAACCATTTAAGGGAGGTATGATCGGAAATTACGGTAAACTCAGTACCTTCAATGTACCCACGAAATTTTTCTATACCAAAGATAACAGCCCACAATTCTTTTTCGGTAACGGAATAATTACGCTAAGACTTATTCAAGGTCTTACTAGCATAAGCGATAGGGTGTTCTAAACCGTCGCATTCTTGGTACATCTACACCTAAATCGGAAGCATCACACTGAACAACAAATGGTTTTGAAAAATCGGGACTGGCTAAAACAGGAGCGGAGGTTAAGTTCCTTTTAATTTCATCAAAAGCTTTGTCGGCTTCTGGGGTCCAAACAATGGGCTGACCCTTTTTCCTTCCTTGTAGCAAGTTAGAAATGGGAGTAGTAATAGCAGCAAAATTGTTAATGAACCTCCTATACCGACTCACTAGGCCAAGAAGACGATGAATCTCGGTAGTGTTCTTTGGTGTGGGATCATTCAGTACAGTCGAAACCTTTTCGGGGTCGGTATGTAAACCTTCCCTATTGACAATAAAACCCAGATAATTTAGGGATGGTCGGCAAAATTCACATTTCTTCCAATTTACTGTCAGGTTTGCATCCCTAAGGTGTTGGTACACAGATTTAAGAACCTTAATATGCGTATGAAGTCAAATGCAACGATAATATCATCCAAGAAAACAAAACAAAAGGGTTCCAAAGATGGTCCTATAACAGTGTCCATCAATCTAACCATAGTTTTGGGACTATTCGATAAACCGAAAGGCATAACACAAAATTCAAACAAACCTTTTCCATAAAAGGGATCTGGAAGAACGCTTGCTTCAAGTCAATGGAAGTTAGATATTTGGCGTCCCTAAGTTTATTCAAGATAGAATCCACCAAAGGCATGGGTACTGGTCGGGAACAGTGACTTCATTTAATTTTCTCCCATCGAAACAAACTCGGTATTCCCAGAACGTTTGCTACCAACCACAACGGACTACACCAAGGTTATTTAGATGGCTGAATAATTCCAAGCTTCAACATTTCATCCACCGGTTTATTAAGCTCCTTTTGCATCGCTGGTGATAAGGGGTACCGACGGGAAAAACAGGTTTTGCATTTCCAGTGTCGATGGTATGGTTATTAAATGGGTCCTGCCGATTCTATCAGCAGGCGATAAACTCACGAAAAGCTCCTTTACGTTATTGAATTCGGTAGCTTGTTTAGGAGTTAAATCGGAAACCGTTTGAATAGTATTTATGGCTGAAACTTATGAGAGGCCATAATAATAAGATAGGGAAGAAAAATTTGCCTTTAACCTGAAGAGCTGTAGAAAATCCATACCTAAAATAAGGTTATGCTTGACAGACGGAATAAGTAACACTTTGAGGTGTTTTACGGTACCATTAAGGGAAATCGGCAACATAACATAGCCTAACAAGTCTTGAGGGTTACCATCGGCGGTAGTTATTAACACAGCATCATGATATTGAATCGGTAACTTAAAATCCTTTAGGATAGAGAACTCTGCGGAACCTAAAACGGAAGAGGTACTACCACTATCCACTAAAGCGGTAATTTCACGGTCAAAAACGTTAACAGATAAATAGGACCTGTTGTCATGAGGTTTATTAACGAAAAGAGGGCTTAAATTACAGGAAGGACGACAAAATTCTCTGACTTTTTCAAGCCAAGGATTCCACTCCTTGCGGGTGGAAGAGATGGGGGGTTTTACGTGGACTTCTTTCCTTTGCCCTTGCCTTCTCCTTGGGCATCGGTAGGAGGAACGGAACTGATTCCTGGACTTTGGTTGGAGGTACTGGCGACGGCGTCCAGTTGACCATCTCCAATCGGTACGTTTTTTGGAATCCTAGATAGGCAACGATGACAGTTTCTCTTCGTGACTTCTTTAGCACCACATCCAAAGCAAAATAGCTTCTTAGGGCGGCGGCAATCGGAATAAGTATGTCCCACGGTATGGCAGTTCCAACAACGAAGGCCAGATACGGTAACGGTACTTATATTGCGAGATGACGATAAAAAGGAGGAAAAAGTTTGATTACGATAAGAGTTATTCTTGGGTACACCAGGTAATGAGACAGAAAAACTTAAGTCAGGTGTCAATAAATTACTAGAAGTGCTTGGAGGTGGTTTATAGCGTTTGCTCCACGACATAGACTCTTCTAAATGTCTACATATGTCAGACAGCTGGTCAACGATATCAATTTGAAGTAAAGCGAGATGGGAAGAAAATGAGGAGCTAAATTTCGACGAATTTTGTTAACGATAGTTTTCTCATCTAATTTGACGGTAAGACGATTGAACAAACCAACCATACAAGCTATATATAGGGTGACCTTTTCATTAATTCCTTGTGTGCGAGAGTCAATTTCCCTGTGTAGGTCTTCTTCATAAAAGTACGGTAAGAAATCTCTTTTGAGTTTCTGAACTAGCTGGTCCCAAGTGCTGACTTTATCCTTAATGCTTTTATAACAAGTTAGGGCTGTCCCTTTAAATAAGTCACAAGCGGAAGTAAATAACTCATCTTTGGTGAGTCTCAACTTTTTCAAGGAAAGAATGAACGGATTCCCTTGGATTGTGCCCAGAAAAATGGAGATTCCACTTATAAGGTGCGATAGATCGAGAGCCAGAAGGACTGGGAGTAAATTCATGACCAGAAGAGGTCCTTTGGGGAGTAGAAGCAGAAGGTACTAATTTGAAGGCTAAATCCCCCTTTAACATTAAAAGTTCAGTTTGCAAGTCGGCCTTTGTCCTTTCTTCTTCTTCTGAATTTTCTGACAGCCTATGGATTCTACCTGAGAGATGAGTTAAACGGGACGAAATTCTTTTATAAAAGGGACAGGAGATAGAACCAGTAAAGTTAGCAATTTGGGTATTCAAGTCATTGATAATTTCCCTAATTTCGGCGATATCTACATCAGAGGAAAGAGGACTGCCAACACTACTCTGCACAAAACTTCGGTTTGCCGTTTCTTGACTTATGGCTCCTCTAAGTAACTTACGTTTAGAGTCGACATCCCCAATGGGCTTTATCCTCCGTATCTGCAGTTCATAATCCAATTCCTTAACTCTCAAATGTTTGGGTTCCATCGCAAGAAAAGTGGCCATGAGATAAAAGATAAAGAAGAGAAACCAATAAGATAATATAGTTACGAGATAGGGAATTATTTCAGAGGTATGCTTACCCCCACGGTAATTAAATATTGAATGAAATGGAAACGATAAATTAAGATACGGTAAGATAATTCCAATTCACTCAACAGCGATAAAAGATATAGAGGGTGCAACGATAACTGAAATAATTCTTCCACACGGTAAATTAGATAACGGTAAATTAGATCAAGATAAGATAAACGGTAAATAAGATATATATATATATATATATATATATATATATATATATATATGGTACGACAAATAAACAATTATTAAATCTCTCAATTTTGTTAGATAAATGGTTCAAGTTAATTAATTCGATAAAACAATATGATCAAAATATTGAGATGATTTAAATTTCCACGATAATTGAATCTGATCGATTACTAGATATTCGATACTCAAAACTGGAACTCCAGTTGCCAATTTTGAAGCAATATATTCGAGAGCCCCGCATTGGTAGCGCCAATTTGTAACGCAACAAAACCTCTCTCGAGAGATATCCTGTTGGTTAGACAATACACCTCTCTCTCGACTGTCTTGGCGATATTGTGCCGATAAGCTGCTCAGTTAGTATCCGGTGGCGTGAGTTCGTTGTGCAATTGGCAGAAGGACTATGCAAAGGGCGCCAGGCCAATGGACACACACAGTTAACAAGAAAAACGACAAGATAACGAAAAATTTACAATTTATTTTATTTAATTACAAATTAACCAAGTTTCCTATATAATTAAGTTGGTAATAGAGAACAAAATTTAAAACAATCGAGGTATAAAAAAACTGTTAGAGTGAAGTTACAAACAAAACAATCTATAAATACTTGCCTTACAATATCCTCGGTAGGAATGCCTTTCCGTTGGTGGGTCTACTGTCCAAGGTCCTGATCCCGAGCTATATGCCAACCAGCAGCTGGGGTTCCAATAACTCAGGGCGGCCAGGAGTTGCCACTGTCCTACCAGAGGACAAGTCGAATCAGGTAGTTTTGCCAGAGGTTCTGCTCCCTTGATATGAGGCTAGTGGTTACGTATCTGGGCACTCTTAGCCCCAGTTGATGGCATACCTGAAAAAATTAGTTATAGCCCTTAGAGTATCGATACTGAATTTTCCCCCTGACTAGTATAGGCGTATATATGCTCTATAGAATCGGTTCGGCACGTGTATGAGATGAGGCACCCTACCTTAATTTTCCCTAACTTCTTCACCCAAAATTTACTATTTGAATACTACCAAAAATGAATGAAAAATACTTTAACTAATAAAGGTAAATTTGAAATGCTTCAAATTCTAGGTAAAAATAGATAACGATAAGACTTAAGGTAAATTGCAACTGCTATTTATAGTTTCAAATTAATTTAGATTTAAATAACAAATCAATTATTAATTACAGGTAAAATTTAACGGTAAATCAGAATCAGATATATGAACAATTATGTTTGAGAGCTAATAATGTGTTTAAAGATAACGATATAAAAAAATTATATTCAAGATCTAATGTGCCTTCTAATCCGACAAACGTTCGACGACTGAATGAAAGCGAATTTCCTCCGAGATAATGGGAAAACTCAATACTCTAAATTAATATCAATGTACGGTACTTTAAAAATGATAAGGTAATAAACGATAAAAATGATTATTGCATCTATATTCATAAATATAATAAAAATCAGATGCGAAATCTGGTCATAAACATCTCCCCAAGTTAACACAATTAAAATAAAGAAAACTAGGCGTAGCTAAATGCTTTAGCCCAAAACCTGCTTGGCTCTCCACTGCAAACTTAGAGAAAGGAGAAATTACAATGTGATTTATTATAACCAAGCAGACAAGCAACCAATCTGGGCTAATGAATAATGAAAGACCAGCGAGTGACTCAAAAAATATATATTTACTGGTATATCTGTATATAAATCTAATTCAATAAAATAGAAATATATATGAAATACTGAACGAAATGCAAAGAAAATAATATATATATATATATATATATATATATATATATATATATATATAAATAGAAATTTTTAAGTCACTCTCATGATCATCCTCAATTGCAGTCCAACCCAGTTGGGAAGCTTCGTCAGCTATTAAATTTAGCCTCACAGGAGATTTCGTCTAGTGGATCAATTTGTCCTTTCCTGAATTTTGGTAGATATTGTCAATCAAACTCTCCAGATTCACCGATACCTAAAAATGCAAAAGAGGCCGGCAATAATTGTTCTCTTTTTCCTTTATTTTTTTTTATCACGATACGTGTGAAATCTCTAGCAACTAACGATTACTTATCGATGCCAACTACGTCGCAGATGCAAGCAAAAAAAATTACAAAAAAATTGAACTGAAATTGAACTACGCAGTTAAGCCACCAACTATTTATCGTTGCAAGAAAACGTGGTATATCGATATTAAGATGAATGTGAAACCAGATTCACCCAAAGTTTCCTTCCAAAATTATTAATAGATACGATAAAATATGCACTAGAGCCGATAAAAAACTATAAAAAAAATTAATTCGATAAATCAACTATAACGATAAGCTGAATCTGCTTAATTTAAATCAAAGGTACGGTAATAAGGATAAACGATAAATTAAGCACATTCTAGCAGATATTTTCACGACAAAAATAAAGAATTTTCCCAAAAAAAAAACTAAACGCAGAACGAAATTCGCCTACATACGTCTTTCCCGGCGGTCGAAAACAGAAAAGACCAAAATCTGCTTCCTTCGACATGGGTTTAACCCACTTGTCCAAGGATAAAAGTGGGGAAAGGAAATGACATGTTAAATTTCAAATTTTATTGAGCGCGAAAGCAGGGATATTAATCAATAGTTGGTCAATACAGGAACTAATACAAGATAATTTCGATAAACGAACAAAGCAAAATTTTACTAATTAAATCATAGATAAAATTCTATTAATGACAGTTTCCTTCTTCCCAACAAAGTTATATTTATTTAATATTTCCAGTTTAGGACGGAAATTACATCAAATTAGCACGTGATGTTCGTTCTGTCAAGAATCACGGCGCCAAATCAAAAGACAGAGTTGGACCTTCCAAACGAATTAACTGTGATTTAGCAATTAAAAGCGAAAAAAGCGATTGCATAAGCGACTAATATAGGAGAATTTACTTACGTGTTTATTTATTAAGGTAAAGACTCTGGTTTATTACGGTAGAACTCAGTTCAGAAAACGATATAATTAGAAAAGTGATGTGAAAAATATAAATGGTAATTTATTAATGGGACAAATATTAGTAAATATCAATGTAACAAGGAGAACGGCAATTCACCAGTTACAAACTCCAAGGGAACACAAAAGCGGCTGATCCATCCTTGACAAGGACATCAGCTGTGGTCAAGGCTTCTTGTTGCGGAAGGCCTAAACTTCAGCCCATTTACTGAAATAGTCCATTAACATCACAATGTACTTATTTCCGGAGACAGATTCAGAAAATGAACCTGCAACATCAATTGGTACTCTTTCAAACAGACTGCTTCGTTGGAGGATTTGCTCTCTTTTAAGGTCCATTATTTGCTGCACAAACCATACATTTCCGGTACCAATATTGACATCTGATTGGCAGTTTACAAAGTAGAAGCGTTCTCTTAACTTCCCCAGGATTTTCGTCTCTCCCAGATGTCCTCGGGTTGTACCATCATGTAGCTCTCGCAAAACCTCCGGGTTTACTAATTCTGGAGTATACAATCGGTTTTCTGTCTCCTTGATAAGGTATCAGCATTCCTATGGCTTGTACCAGTCTCGAAGTCGAACTCTTGTAACCGCTCAATCCACTTCGTCACTTGTTCTTTAGGGGTTTCTTAAACTGCAGGACTCACTTCAGTGCTGCGTGATCAGTCCTCGGAAGGAATCTTTTACAGTAGAGGTACTTATACAAATGTTCGACCCCCTTTACCACAGTCAAAAGTTCCCTGCGAGTAACGTAATAATTCTGGCTTGATCAAGATCTTCCTAAAATATCCGACGATTTTCGCCCAAATCTCTTGAATCTGCAACAGCACCACACCAATTTCGACAGTACTTGCGTCTGTATCCAAGATGACGTTCCCATTTGGTAAAGAATAAATTGGGGCACTGGTCAATGCTCTTTTTCAGTGTCTCGAATAATCGCTGTCATTTCTTGTCCCACTGGTACCGCACATTCCCTCTGTGAGTCTAGTGAGTGGCTTAGCGATATTGGCAAATCTTGCTACATACCGCCGACAGTACGGGCAGGAAACGTCTTAGTTGGTGGATGTCGTTAGCTATCGGCCATTCTTGGACGACTTTGATTTTGTTTTTATCTACAGTTACTTCCTCTACGAAAACCAAATGTCCAAGATATTGCACCCTTCTAGGAATCGTTGACACTTCTTCGGGCTTAACTTTAGTCCGGAATTTCGAAGTCGCTGAAATACCTCCTCCATGTTCTTCACGTGATCCTCAAACGATTTTCCAAAGACGTCTGTCCTTTCTTTCCTTTCCCTGCGTCGAAGATATCTTGGTAGTTTCTCACGATGTCCCTCAATTTTACTTTCTGAATTGGGTTTAAATTCTTAGAGGAATCTGTGATGAGTCTTTCCAATTCCTCAGATAGTTTACCTGGTGGTATTGCTATACGTTGTGTTGTTCTGACTACAGAGGAAAGGGTTGAAAAGCGCCCCAATTGTTCCTTTCTTTAGCGCAACCGAGTAACGATTCAGGATAATTACTCTTATTTGTACAATCTCCTTGGCACGAATCAGAGTGGTTCCCTGTGCCATTCCTCTGCCTACAATTCCATAGTGAAGTTCGGGATCAAAGCAAGCATCAATAATTTCAGCTCTTTGCTGAACATTTACATCCTCTGCTAAGATTGATCGAAGCATTATGTGTCTTTCCAATGAAGCACCACTTCTTCGTCATTCATTCGCAGAAATTCATCTTTAAAGTTATGACATCCAGCGTCTCAGTTGTCTTTTTTCGGTAAGGACTTCCTTTAGTATCTTCCTTACAGAAGACTTATCATTTCCACTATCTTCTGGCTCTCGTTCAATGTTTTGGACTCTGACCTGACCTCTACAGATATTTTTCGCAGCATCGAATTTCAGTGCTCGAGCAAGTGCATCCGCTTATCGAGTCGGACGAGCTAGTATCAATGCTTTTCTGGTTTCGTGGTCCCGAAGTCCTTCCAAAAACACCTGTAGTGCTAACCTTTCTATCACATTTTTTGTGTGGCTGTATTGGCGAGGCGAACCAGGCGGGCAATATCAGCTTTAAACTGTTGTTGGGAGTCACTCCATTTCTGGTGACGATTTTTCAGTTGGGAGCAATAAAAGTGCTCCAAATGGGTGTGAGCATACCTCAGTTCTAAATGGTTGTCCAGTTGTTCGTAGTCTTCTTGCTCAGAGGTATTCAAGGTTTGCATCCCCTCTTAAGGCGAGGGTTAATTCTATTGCCTTCACTTCTACCGACTATCCATAAGGATTTAGAATTTTCTAGTAATTTGTCTTCTAGGGTTTCAGAAGATTCTAGTAATTTGTCTTATAAGGTTGTAGAATTTTCTACAAATTTATCTTCTAACACCTCTTAAGTTTTTGTAATTTTCTAGGAATTTATCTTCTAGGGTTTGAGAATTTTCATGTAATTTATGTAGCTTATTTTCTAAAGACCTAAAATTTTCTAGCAATTTATCTTCCATTTTTTCTAATACCATTTTCATGTCCCCATTACAAGAAACTTCAAGGATTGTTAACTTCAATTATAAGCTCGTAGCTCTTGTATTAATTCACTTTTCTTCCCAGTAATTTTTAAATCCCTTTCCTCCAGTTCCTTTTTAAAATCCGTCACTTTCAATTAGTTTAAACTCACCGCTTTAAACATTTTTAGTATATTTATTTTCCACTTCAAAAATTCCAGAAATACACTCTCACCTGCCAATACTGTAATGTCTTTATTTACTCTTCCGTCTCTTGGATTTATTTAAAAACACAGTCTAACTCAATATCATTTATTTCCACTACTTTTATATTCACACAACTATTTACAATTTCAAGATAAATTGTTTATTAAATGGCAACGTGATTTCGCCACCTCTACGCACTTATACATTTCCTCTCGTAACTCTCATGAGGGTTACTCGATCATTCCACGAACCTCCATGAATCTTCGTAGCGTCAGCCGCTGACCTCTCGTTGCCAGACCAACACCTTTTTGGATTCCACGAAATATGGAATTAATGCAAATTCCACGAAATATAACTCAAATACGATATACCTATCCTTCTAAACACCGAACTTGTCAATGCCGTAATATGGTTCTGCTTTTTCTATAACGTAATGATTGGATTATTTACTGACGAAATCACTTAACATAAATTCAGCGTTTTGACTAATGTGAATTTACAACAGTTACTCCAGCTTCTTTGGTTGCCGCTTTCATGTTTTATTGATTTTTTTACAAAAAGCCAGTGGTATTACATGTATATTAAATTGTTAAATCCTACAATTTTTATAAAAGTTTTTATTCTTGCCTACGTCAGATTCATTTTAAGTTGCTCAGTAGATTTCTGATATATAATCTCATTAATATGGCATTAACAGCACTGTGATTCACAAATACTCCAACATAATTATTAGTTCTTGTCCAGTTTTGACATGCTTGATGCTAACCACATTTATTGTATTTATGCTAGTATATTAAACATAAAATAGAAATAATATTTTGTTGTTTTTAGGAATTGGAATACTCATCAGCATGGATAAAAGAGAATGGTTCTATATCCCTAAATGTCACAGAAGTAGAAATTAGAAACTAAGCTTAGTTTTGGTTCCTTCAACTGCATATGGTACAATACTAAAATTTAATGGAAAGAAAAGTCTTTATTTGGATAATCGTAATATAAAGATAACAGATGTAAATTTTAATTATATCAATGAAAAGCAGTTAATGAAGCTCAATGATTACAATTTTATTGAGTTGTATTTATCTGACACAAATGACACACGGAAACATATGTTGGTAAACGGAAATAAAATCGAAATTGATGACATAAAAAATATAATTGTGGAGAACACGATTGAGATAGGAGATTTAAATAACGGTTTCGTTGGAGGGATCAGGGAAATACTTATAAATGATAAGTACGTTTCACACAAGTTTTTAATCTATATTAACTAACATTGCAATATCATATATCACAGTAAATTTCGACCTTAACCCGGCGTGAATGAGTTGAAAAGTTATTACACCAGCTATGAGGTGGGTATGACATACCCTAATATAGAATTGTCGATTCTGATATCTAAAATAATTTTAGAATAATACTTATTCCTGTATATTATTTAACATTAGGGAAATTAGGTAATATGATTGATATAATAACCAACTTCTAGTTATAAAAGTATTTATATTTCTACTGTGCTCACAAAATGAAAAATGAATCTGTCTTAAATAATTTAGCTTCAACATAAGGTAAAATCAACATCGGATCAGAAGACAATTCTGCAGAAAATAGAACTGCTCTAGATTCATTGTACATCTAAAAATTTCTATGCCAGTGCCATCTATATGCCACAAATCATTTAGATTCTGTCCATTAGAGCGATTCAAACCTGCTAAATATAGAAGTCCCAAAAAACCACTTCATCTCTTCCAAAGTAATGTTTTTCATGTGCTCTTGTTATTCCCAGGGCTAAACAAAATCCTCATATTGGTTATCACATTATTTGTATAGAAAAATTCAACATATTCTGTTTGGGTACTATTAGCTGCACCTGTTACACCAGGTTGATCTCGGATAATATTTCCCGATCTTGTGCGGGTGTTTGTTCGATGACAGAATTTTTGCCATTTAGTTATATTCTTAGCAGTAAAATAGGATCCACGTACCTCATAAGTAGACACTTCACTTCCGACTGTAGAATGTGAGCATGGCCGTCCTCTACATCAGAATCTGCATTCTGTTCCCAATCACTTTCCTCGCTACGCTTAGAGCAGTGATCAATTTCTCCATCACTCCCTGATTCGCCACTTTCATCACGGGAAAATTCTTCTAAAATTTGAGCAAGGTGTCTCTGATTTTGCTGATAAGACATTTTAACGTTAACAAACCAAAAACAAAGAAATTTGAGTAATATACGCATAAAATTGAAACAAACCCAAAACACAAAATACTTACACCGACAGTGAGGTCGGGTATGACGTACCAGCTACTGAGCCTGCCGAGTTCCAGGAATCGCACAGTTAAGAAGTGTTTAGTGTTTTACAAATCAGCGGGTATGAGATAGCCGACTTCATTCACGCCCGGTTAATACTGTATCTAAGTATACCAATAAATGAAACACTTCACGTAATTACCGAAACAGACGACTTCGCATACTATAGCTATCAAAAGCACTGCTGCTTATGAATGTCTACTTTAGGTTTCACAACTAAATATACAAGCAAACCAAGAGGTAAAGCGGTTCTCACTAACTCTTTTAGCAATGAAAATTTACTTAGGTTTTTAAATAATCTAAACGGTACTAACAAAGATCTAATTTACAAAAGAACTTATGACTTCCACGTAAAGAATACTTGCTCTTTACAGAAAGCCGACCGACACGAGCAGATAAAAATTCCAATAACCGTCACCAACTTTCATAGTTACAGGGAGATGGCAACACGCTAATTTATATATATTTACAGCTCGCAGATGATAACAACAACCTTGTGAATTAAAACAGACAACTGTTGTACCACAACAAAATGGGTACACACAACCCAACTAAAATGGTAATAGAACACGTACAACATCCAAAAGTAAAACAAACGGAAGACTTTAGTGAAAGGCCAAGGGAACAATGAACAGAATTGGTTGAATTTTTCGACGTCCTGGCGTATTTACCATACCAGACCATAACAATTCTATGAAAACGCAGACAAAAGGAAAGAATATTCCATAAATTTAAATTAACGGCTAGCGACCTCAACATGATCACTTTGCAAGAAAAAACGGAAAGACTCACCAAGATGATGCCAACTGGCGGTATACAATCAGATATTTAGGAGAGGTGAAGAAACAAACCACAAAAACAGAGTTAATGTCTGGTTTTCCCACAGATACATCTCTGAGATTACAAATTGAGGTAATAAACGAATGCAAACAAAAGCGAAAATATGATTTTTAAACCTGTATAAGACCAATAATGGCAGATGCAGGAGAAGCAAGAGCCGAAACCACATCAACCAATTGCCTCCTAACAACGTCCGAGATAGGGACACTGTAATTAGGTAACGAAAACACATTACATAATAAATAAAAAATGCGTTAGAGAATAGTGTCAGTGACGGATGTTTCAAGATTTATAAGAGGAATGAAAAAGGAACCGTAGAGTCCATTTAGGGAGAATTACGGAGAAAATATTACCCAACATAGTTAAAACCATAAAACGAATCAAGATAAGAGCACGATAGTGGCCACTATAGTAAACGGTACGAAAGCTGAAATTCCGCATACGAAAAATACGCAACGAGAGGAACTGTAGTCCTAAGCAAACAGGAAAAGAAGCAAAACTGAATGTGGCGAAACATCTGCTAAATTCAAACCTAAATCAAACTAATTAACGGATATGGAACAATATCTACATATACATGGATAGACAAAAGTCTGAATCTATAGAAAAATCTTTTTTATGAAGTGCGATTCAGTGAAATACGTGTGGGGACCCTTCCGTTGAATTGAGAAAAAGAAACAATAAAAACTAAAAAAAAATTAAATAAAGTGACATGTTCAAAATGACTGCAATTCACTTCCAAATTACGCACAAGTCTGTTAAAAAAATTTTGAGTGGAATAACAAAACACATATCCCCCAAAAAAAAAAAACATTTCACAGTTAGTAAGCGAAGAAAATAAGTTGTCTGCTAAATGTAGTCATTACTGTTCTGCAGTTTTATACATCGAAAGAAACTTAACAACCGAAAACCACAAACAATGAAGCAAAATGGTACATTAGAATTGAAGGAATCTCCTCAATCTTCTCCGCCGCGTCTGTCTGTCTGTTTGCGATAAACTCTCTCTTTTAAGGATAACATGCTATACCCATTTTAATACTTCAAAAAATTGGCAATTATAAAGCGGCATTAGAAAGCTATTTAGACAAATATGGTATTAATCCTTATCATTTTAAATACGTTATTTGGTTGAGCATTTCATGAAGAATATTTTTTCCCTTTACACCATGAGAATTAAATGAATACCTTAGGAGATATAGCAAAATCAAAAAATGTATAGGCGGCACTTCACTTGGTGTTAGCGTATTTTTGTCGTGTATTGCTATATTCGTCCAAATATTTGATGTATTCGCAAATATTCCAAACGTGCCGTCCACACAGATCGCAAAATACTCAAACATGCCAAATATGTTTGAATACCAATGAACACTACAGTCATGGATGCGTTGACAGCAACAGCAGCTTATTTTTATCATGCTTCTCGTTATCATTACATGATATATTTAGATATTATTTTTATGTCTGCTATGTCTGGGGTCCTAAATGCAAGGATACATTTGGTACAACTCCAGGAACTTCTGAAAGTTTTGGTTCGACCAGTCTATTTTGCCACAAACACAACTTGTCATGAAAAACAGCAGTAGTTGATCACGATCGAAGCGCGGCATGCAACTATGTGAACCAAGTGTGAACAGTTAAAGCAAATATTTGACTTATTTGACTCCTTTGATGTGCATTGAAAACCGACAAGTGGACGGTAAGGCGTATTTGTTCTTAGCAGTATTCGACTTATTTGTTCAAATAAAGCAAAAGTAGCGAATAGCCTCTCCACACATCGCCGTTTTTGGACAAAGATAGCAAATATGCGAATACGCCGGGCGGGTTCCCCGTAACCCCGCGCCCCCCGTCCGAGGCGTGGATATTACTCCACGTAGTAAAAGGCCCTACTTCTTTCACTAGTCTACGTACTTTTCAAGTTATAACTTATGTCATTAAATAATTTTGACTCAACTACTTTATCAGCTTTACTTGAATTGAATAAACAAGTGGAATCTCTCTCAGAAAAATCTATAAAAGCTTTTGATTCACCTTGCCATTAAATCACTACATATTATAAAACAAAGTCCTCCGCCGCGTCGGTCTGTCTGTCTGTTCGCGATAAACTCAAAAACCACTGCACCGATTTTCATGCTGTGTTCACCAGTGAATAGAGTGGTACTTGAGAAAGATTTTAGTATGGAATTTGTTAAGTTTTTATATAAATTGGCTAAAATATAACAATATTTGTTGGAGGTTTCGGAAAAAAAATAAGCCGTCTGGAAGCTTTCAACTAAAACGGTGCCTAAACCCTTTAAGATATAACAAAATAATGTATGGTGGAATTGTGTATCTTATAGAGGTCTACAAAAAAGTCCGGAACGGCATATATCAATCTCTTAAGGATAACTTGCTATACTCCATTATAATATTTAAAAAATGGGCAATTATAAAGCGGTAATTGGAAGGCTATTTAGACAAATATGGTATTAATCCTTATCATTTTAAATACGATAGTTGGCTTGAGCATTTCATGAAGAATATTTTTCTCTTTACACCATGAAAACTAAATGAATACCTTAGGAGATATAGTAAAATCGAAAAATGTAAGACACAACAAAATTAATTTCGTATCACCGTGATTCGACCAGGCCGGGCGGGTTCCCCGTAACCCCGCGCCCTGCGTCCGAGTCATAGATGTTACTCCACGTAGAAAAAGGGCCTTCTTCTTTCGGTAGTCTACGTACTTTTTAGGGTATATCTTATATCATTAAATAATTTTTAATCAACTATTTTGTCAGCTTTATTTGAATTGAATAAACAAGTGGAATCTCTGTCAGGAAAATCTACAAATTTTTGATTCACCTTAAATTTCAACTTAATTGCAAAAATCAATACAGAGCATTAACGAGAAACTTACATAATCATTTGAGTACTCTCTTCGAGGTGTCATTCATTTGTACGCAAGACAATATATATAATATATATTGTTTCTGGTTAGGGAACCTTCATCAGTTGCGCTTCCCACAATTGAATGTCCCCTCGAACACTTCTTTATGTATTTCATACATTTCGTTAAATTTGAAGACGCGAGATGTAAGACCGAGATCTAGGATTTTCGAGAAAATTAGCACACAGAGGTTCCGAATCTGGAGCCGTTCCGTGTAATTGCTGTTCTCCCTTAACTCCTAGGACAGAATGTGATGATAAAATTTTCAAGTTACTTCACCTGTCAAAGATATTGAATACTCTCTTCGAGGTGTCATTCCTTTGTACGCAAGACCTCTGTGCTAATTCTCTCGAAAATCCTAGATGTCGGTCTTACATCGTCATCAAATAATCATTTGAGACTTTTACACGTCATTCAAGATGAATGTCGCTTGAATGCTGAATAGAAAATTTTGTATAACCTAATATTGTCCTCAAATAATAATATTAATGAAGGCCATTTTTTTTAGATGCCTCTAGAGGCACAGGTAAAACAATTTTATTAAATTTATTATTAGCAATATTAGATCATTTACCATCTAGATATAGCCTGTCGAGCATAAAATCGTGGCAACGCTAGAAAGAGAGGGCAATGAGACAGTAAGAGGCTATTTCACTTAGTGGGTGGAAGCAGCCAATGAACAACATGCTGAACGTATTTCATTGGAAGCAACTCCCAACCGAGTGAAATAGCCTCTTGCCCTCTCTATTGCCCTCTCTCTCCTTAGTCTTACCTCGACATTTGTGCACCGCAGGCTATCTCTAGAAAGTAAATGCTCTAAGTTAGCAATAGTACGATTAATTGCCTTAGCTGTGGCATCGTCCGACATAGGACACACACTTTTGGAAAGTGGGCGAACCAAAGAACCGCCCATTTCACGTTGAAACTGACATTAAAAATAGCATTTGCACTAGCATTTGCAATATTTATAAACAGAGTAGTGCCGGAAAATTACTGAGGGATGCAGTTTGATTATTTGGGATGAGGCGCTATGTCAGTTGAGACAGTAACTGCCCAATGGGTAATTGTACTATTTTATTCTCTAGAGATTTCCGTCAAATTGTGCCCGTTATAACTAGCGGAACGAGAGCAGATGAAGTCAATGCATCGCTTAAAAGATCGCATCTTTATCACATTTAACGAAATGTGGACTTAAAACCAATATGAGGATTTTATCGTTTAGCGAAGATAATTGGCAATTTTCTAACGACTTGATCCAAATAGGAAATGGTGAATTTCAAGCAAGAAATGTCCATCTAAAGTTAAACAACATATGTGTTTTGGTACAAATATTAAGAAATCATTGAAAAATTTTACCCCGATATTAGTAACATATCCACTAAGACACAAAATTGGTTTCAAATAAATATTAAAAGTAGGTGCTCCTATTATATTACTCATAAATTAGAGTCCACTGAAAGTGTGCAACGGTACAAGATTCAAAGTAATCTATTTAAATTATTTTGTTCTTGATCGAATGTATCATATTAACTGGCAACGCAACTGGTGAAACTGTTTTTATACCAACAATTCACCAATCCACCAGGAAAATTTTTCCAGGTGGGTTGAATAATGTTTTCCGGGAGCTTGGATAATTTTAGACTAAAGCGCACAGGTAAGTATTGCCCTATCACATGTTACTCATAACAAAATTTCGTTTTACAGGTGATCAGGTTATTAACTTCGTATACAAAGAATATATGTTGCAAGACTTTTTAGGAACTGTATTTGCAGTAAATTTTTTATTCATGGTTAGTTAATTGGAGAACAATATTTTGAAATTTTCACAGATAAAGTGTTACTGCTCATGAAGAACGGATAACTGCCCTTGAATGTCTGGTTACTACGAATTAAACATTAAGAATTTTATAAACTAAATATTTTCGAATCGGTAAATTGGAAGTAAGGGGTTTTTTGAAAACTTCGTGACCCATTAGATTTGATTTATGAGGTCATTTAAATCGTTTTTTTAATCCACTGGCTCAACAATCGCAAGACAATACATAACAGAACGCTGATAAATGCCCCTCAAGAATGTTTTCACAGACTCGCAGTCAGTTTGGAAGTGCGGCTGTCATTTTGATGATTTTCTTACTTGATTTTTCTTTTCTAATATAATTTTAATTGTTTATATTTGTTTACTTGAGATTCTAATATATATTTTTTTACATCAAAAAAAAATTACATCAAATATATAAAGGGTGTTTAATTTAAAATCCCGGTGCATTCGCATTGCTGGCGAACGGCAAGCAAACTCATTACATTTGTCATCGCCCTGACCCAATTTCACAATTAGAGCAGCTATAAAAAAGCTATTTAAGTGAATCCAGAGTTCTGCCCAATCCTGTATATACATTTTTTGTTTTTATAGAGTTAATTTTATTTTAGAATAATATATTGCAATTGTGTTTTTTTTTAATTTCCCTTTATTAAAATTTATGTTGGACATATTTTAGGTTGCAGCTCTTCAATACCAAATCTCTAGTTAACTTTTCTAATGTGGAGATTGGACGAGAACATCTTAATCCAAATAGCCAAATGACTTTTAAAAGTTTAAGCATGGTACCCAATTTTTCAAATTACATGCAGAATAGTCAAGGTTGTGCAGGGTGGGCAAATTATAAATTAGAAGAGAATGCTGTTAAATTTGGTGATAAACCAAATAGTTATGTTCACTTAAGAACAAATTTGTGGAAGCATGATTATTTTATTAGTTTGGAATTCAAGACATCATATCCCACTGGACTGCTTTTCATTTCGGTAATGTTAAAATAATGGATAAATTGATTACAGCGAATCCAAACATCTTTTTTCTAGAGTACTTACAAAAATCAAACTATATAACATTTGAAGTGAGAAAAAGTCAACTAAGCATGATTATTAAAGGCAAGAGAAAATCCATTCCAGTGAGGTTTAGTAAGAAAGTTAGTGACGGGAAATGGCATAAAGTCCAGCTAAAGAAGAAGGGAAGAAAATTAGAAGTGACACTGGACTCAACTTTCAAAACTGTACGACTACCAAAGATTGGTGCAGAAACTGAAATGTTCCTTGGGGAGTTTCTCACAGTTCAAATTGTACAAATTTAAAGATTTGGTAAGAATGATTTTCGTAAGATTCTAAGACTTTTGGTAGTGATACTATAAACACCAAAATTTACAAAAATATACAACCTTCTTAACCGACTTCCAACAAGGATATGTTACCTGATTTCTTCTCCAGTTGTAAACAGATTTAAAAGTTGCCATTGTTAAAAAATGTTAAAGAAAATAGTAGTGTGTAATTCGGAAACCCAAGGTACTTCATAATAATATTTTTGAATTATTAAATTAACGCTTATTCAGTATTTTGATTGTTACTTTTCAATTTAAAGGAAAATTTATTTACAGGACTTTCGATGTTCTTACTTCCGATCTATCAAGGTTATATATTTTCAAATAAAGAATGTACTACCAGAGTTCAAAATAGAACTAAAAAGTTGTAAGGAAATATTTACAGATATTACAACTTCAAAAAAGAAATTGTTTCGTCTTCATTGTTTATTTAATGAATATTTATTTAGTTTTTTGCGGATTATATAAATTGGATACTCAAGTGCATTAGACTGAATGTATTATTTATTTATTTGCTGGAATTAGGTTTGATATCCTTAATACTCCTTTTATTTTGATTCCTTTCCTGTACTATATGTTGGAAAAAAACCACATACTTCCTCGTTGAATGGGTCAACGAGACTTTCGCATCGTCTCTCGTGCCGAACAGTTCGAAAATATAATTTTTACGGTCCGTGACATATGTGCACATTTTATGGACGGAACTACATACTGGATCTACATATAGTATTTACATACACCCTTTTACCTTTCTGGTAAGTCTGCCTAATTTATCTTAATAATTGTAAATTGTACCGTTATATATTTATACACTGGAAACATTCTATTCTATGCAATATAAGATTTTAACTTCTCCCAAATAGTATAACTTGAATCAACACCTCATATAAATTACAGTCCACTTAAATACATATGCAAAAATGGCGCTATATGCTACATTTTTTTTGTTCCTCACGAGCCAAGGATATGCTACTTTCATTATATAATTGATTGCATTACTTCAAATACCACATTTTTTTGATCCTTTCGACTCAAGATTACGCTGTTTTTATTGTACAATCGATTATATTGATTTAGATTATACCATTTTTTTTGGTCATTTCGACCCAAGATTACGTTATTTATTTTAAAATTTAAATAATTTGTCGAGCTATTGATAATTGATTTAAAAGCCACAAATTATCCTATAGAAGTTAAAAATTTATAAAGGTGTTTCCAGCGTGCGCGAAAACATTCCGTTTTTTGCACTGTGTAACAATTTGTATATTTACGAATATTATAATTGATCTGATATAAGGGTTTTGTTTACTCATTTACTTTTTATAATCTACGCTTTGTTGACGTCGAACGAAGACGAAACTTTTTCTTACCGACATTTTTGTTGATTGGTGTCTTTTTACCTTTTGTTTTTTGGAAGATATATTTACGAATTAGAAACTCGAATTCGTTTCGATTTGAATAAAATATCTTAACTATATGTTGCAATGGCCGATAATAAATTAAAACGTTTGTACGCTTTACGAAATTTAGAAATTAATAAACTTGATTCAGTTGGAGAGATTGCAGATAAATTCATACAAGGAGAACTTGATTCATCTAATTTTATCGTAGCTTGTCATAATTTAAATAATATACAAAAGGAATTCGATAAGCATCATCTAGAAATTATAAATACAATTGCCGTTAAAGATGATGCAGATTTAAATGCAGAAGAAATAATTAGAAGGAAGTTTAATACTATGTTTCAATAAAATTGAATCTTTATACTACAATCGGGTAGAAGTACCTAATGAAAATAAAAGTAATACATTTTCTTCATCTAATGTAAAAGCAAATTTGCCGAAAATAACCTTAAAAAATATAAGTGAGTTTCCTACCTTTTCTTTATCGACATGTTTGATACATTGATTCCACAACGATGCAAATATCTCAACAATGAATAATTTAGTTACCTTTTATCGGTTTTAACGGGTCCTGCTTTAGAATTGGTTAAACGGAATCGATTCTAGCGACAACTACCAACTT